>JAPMOQ010050131.1:1581649-1629353 GCA_026543055.1 Argiope trifasciata
TCCAAACATTAATATAGTCTGTATGTTTCTGCCTACCATTGAGGAAGACTAAACGTGTCCCTTCTCCAGAACCAATTGCTAATCAGAATATTAAAATCATCAAACTCCCTAATCCCATTTGACTATTTGAATCAAATTGTTCTACATTCTTTCGACAATGCCAGTAGTATTGATAACCGTCTGGACCATCTAAGTTAAACTTTTTTTCATCTGAAAATAACAGAAAAGTTCATTCTGTGGCTCATGATGTGTGCTCCTTAGACTGAGAGAAATTGTTAATAATATGTATTTTTTCCACTTCGAAGGATTCACCTTTTTTTTTTTTTTTTTTGAAAACTAATTTGTTGGAGTTTTGGATGCAGTTGTATACTTTTTGAATTAATAAGATCTGCTTGATTTCAAACTTTTGCAACACTTCCACTACTATTTTTAAGCTCATGAGCAAATTTTCTTTTATCACTAGATGTTAATTTTTCAAGCCTACACTTTTCTTTCTTATTCCTATTCAGTTTGAATTTTTAATAAAGTTATAAATTTTACTGGGGTGATCGAGCAGTATTCGAGGGATCTCTGTAATGCTTTTATCTTCATTTTTATGAGCAACAACACGCTCCTTTTGACACACTTTGAAGGTTATACCTCTAGGCATTCTGAAATTAAATCACCACTGAAAATTTTAAAGAAATATGCTTTTCTGCGGCAAAACAGTTTTAAAAAAAGTATATACTTATTCCTCTACTCGTGCACATTTCATCAAATAAAAAAATGCAGGTGTTTTATTTTTTTACTCACTGAAAAACATAAATTCTCATTTTTCTAATTATAAATAGTGGCAGTTATTTCATTTTTACATGAAAATAAATGTTAAATAAAATCTATATGAGGATAAAAATATTTTTAAAAATTTACAAAAAAGCTACTGTCCTACTTTATTTACGGAGTGTAGTCCTTCGAAGGAAGATAAAAACTGGGTGCACCCATCGTTGAATCATATGACATTAATTTCGTAAAAGATCTCCAGTATGTTTTTTCAATTAAATTAATATTGTTTCTTTCTAATTTTGAAGCGATGGTTTTATCATAGTATATATGTATAATTTTGTAACACACTTGAACATAACAATATCTAAGAAACTGAGCTATTGAATCTATGGAGGATATAATAACAAATTAAGAAAGTCGCTACTCTGAACGAAAAAAATTCAGATACAGAAAATCTATATTTATGGAATTATTCGTCAGAGCGAGCTTTATATATATCTTTACTTCCTTAAGCAATCTTCTCGTTTTACCTGTTGCTTTATATACAGTAAACAAAGAAAGGGAAAGGCTAAAAAAGGGAATTTTAATTCAATTTTACATTTATTTCAAATTAAATTGATAATTTGAATGTTTCTTAAAAAGTTGATATTGAAATATATATTTTACCATTATGTTAAAATATGCCATATTTCAATTTTACTAATTCGTTTCAGAACTGATAATCTGATTCAACATCAATAGAGTAATCCGAATTGTAATCGAATTGCAAACGAACAAAGTAATTAAATAAATGAAATTAATATCTTAATATATAATCTTATTGTCTCTTTATTATGCCACTGGAAAAAGTAATAAGCAAAAATAAAATTATTATTCATGAAAGTACATATAATATTACATGATGACTATATAGATAACATATTACTTTATCTGAAATAATAATAGTGAATTTACCTTCAAAACAAATTATCATATTTTAACAATAAAAGGTGAGCCACTATTAACCTGAAAGAAGTTTTTAAAGAAAACAATGAAACAAATTGATTTACTTTTGAAATGATTTTAAATAAGATTCATAAAGTATTATTTATTTTATTTTAGGATTCTATATGGCCGTTGGTTTTGCAATCAATACAGTTGTTCATGTTATCATGTATACATATTACGGTCTCTCTGCTATTGGACCTAAAATGCAGAAATATTTGTGGTGGAAGAAACATTTAACTCGTCTTCAAATTGTAAGATTTGGTCTATTTTTTCTGTTGATAAACTTCAATTTATCTTCTAATTTCATTCAGTTATCTTTTTAATATTATTGCTATAAATGAATAAGTAATCTTTACAGTAAGAAAATGAGCTGCTGTCATACACTTATTTTTTTTAATTTCATTGTTTATTGATCTTTTCAAGTTCACGATTTTTCAAGTTGATGTAACAAATTTCTTTTATATAAATTTCTCCTGTTCAGAATCTATTTGGAAAGCATCAGAAATCAAGTCCATTAGAAATTGGGCATTTCGAACTTTATCTTTACCACATTATTCCACTGTCACCCTCACAAGTACAGTGCACATTTCATGGGAAAAAATATTCTGGTGAAAGCTTAATCTAGAGAATAGAGAAAAATAATCTTTCATAGAAATCAGATTATGGTCAGAAACTTTCATATTACTAAGCATAAATATTTCATGTATAGGATTTAATGTAATGTATGTGTAATGCATGTTTAGAACGAAAGTTTTTGAAACATGCTTAAGTTTATTTCAAAATTAAATATTTAATAATTTGTTATTATTTTGAAATTTTTGCATGAAATAAATCGGAAAAATGTAAAACGAAACAAATATATTCCATTTCAAAGTCGAAAGTGTTTTAAAAATATGAAGAAAAAAAATATTGTAGAGGATAGAATATGGTAAAAAGAAAACACTTTTTATTAATGAAATTCATCAAAAGAATAATTCAAAATTGCAAAAATAACCCATTAATTAATTCCTAAATGAAAAATAAGTTGTATTTTCCTTGCTCTTAAATAAAGGAGCTGGACTATTAAATAACAAATTTCCAATTCTTTATGTATTATTTTAGCATGTTAACAACTGAATATTTTTAAAGAGCAGATTATTTATTTCATAGTTCTGAAATTCCATAACATACTGAAAAACCATTATCATTTAATTTGTGTGTTTTTCATAAAGAAGATTTTATCTACGGTTAGAATTTGGTTAAACGGCATCTATAGATATACAATAGCATTTAATTAAACATTTATCTATATCCAGAAGATGTAGTTTCTTCACAACTGTTTCGCTTATTCTCTAATAAAACCTTTATCTCCATCCTTACTCCAGTATGAAATAGTAGACTATGGATAAGACCTTGAACATCATGAATGCATAGATTTTCTTCCCAGAGTTCTACATGTGAGAATTTTATGCTTCTTAGTATAATAAAAAAAAATAGTGACGAAAGACCGATCTTTGGTTTGAATTTAACATTTAATTGAAGCTAGCGTGCGATTTTAGTAATTTTTTGCAGATTAATCGTAGGCATGGGATTTATACACAAATAGATAATAAACAATCGACCGGTAAAAAAGTACGTCTTTTTACATACCAATTCAAACCAAAATTTGAAGCAAAATTAAATGCAATTTAATCACAAGATTTCATACCAAATTTTATTTATTTAAATCAATTCATTTTCAGCTGTCCTTTTTAAAAATGCAGAATTAGTTCAAAATTAGTTAATAATCTGTACTTCAGATTATAATCTAAAGTACAGATTATTATCTAATTTTGAACAAATATGTAAACAAATATTTTTCTCAGTAGTTTGTACATTTAAGTACATTAATAAATGTCGCTTTCACTTATATTAGCCAGCTTTATAAGACTTAGCTCAAAATTCGATAAAAATCTGCGCAATAAACGTAAAGACAAAGTATTTCAAAAGAAATTCTGTATCAAGTCTGTAGGTCCTATATAGTCTCTTTGGTATAACGTCAAATTAAAAGCATTAAGATATAGTATTCACAGACATACAAAGCATCTTACAGCCTAAACAAAAACATATATGTATTGGACTAGGTGAGATCTGAATCGGAAAAAGTCCGGATTTCATTTTAACGACTAAAATGCTCTCTCTTTGCATAACTTCGTATATTAGAAAATAAAAATTAATGCTGTTTCTCAAAACATCAGCACAGAAACAAAGTTCAAATGAAATTATGCAGAAAACGACTTTCAAAAATAAAAAAAATGTCGAATGAAAGAATATTTATCGATTTCGTCAGAAAATGATTTTTTAACGCAATAACTTAATTTACAGCACATCAATTTTAGGTTGTTGTTTTTTGCACACAATTTACTTAACAGCAAATTTTTCTTCGAAATCTTCGGTACGAGGAATTTCTTCAAATTAATTTTATGTGCAAATAATTGCTCTGACAATCAAGAGAAAACCCTAAAGTATTAACCGTCGCATGTGCTCGGTTTTTTTTTTCTCACCAAAACAAGTTGTGGCTTTCTGTCTTTCTTTGTATTGTTGGCCGTCAAAACTTGTCACAGTCAAAGTTGAGACAATTAGTCAATTCTTCACTTAGTGTGCAGTTTTTATTAGTCATTTCTTCTGTATAGAATAAAACAGAAGTGATAACCTTACAACATTTAACTAATATTAGCATTTATGTCAGAGGGAAAATGCAATTATTCAAATAATAGTGCAAATATATATTGGGAAAGTTTAAAACAGACTAACAAACATCTATGGATTCAACCGACAAATATTTTAAACCTAAATCCGCATGAAATAATATGAAGAAAAATAAGAAATATTTATTTTTCGAAATTTACTATTAGAATGAGAAACATGCTTAAATATAATTATGAAATTGTCATTTGCAATGTATATATACACAATTATTTTTTTCATCCAAAATATAGAATGCTTAAATTTATTTAAGATTGCGAATTGAAATAGTTCCTCTTAGTTTCACGAGATGTCACCTCGAATGCTTGCAATGGTAGAAGATATAAAAAAGTCCCTGGTTGTTGTTTTTCAATTGAATATTGTTTAGGATGGAAAAAATATTTATTTTTTCAAAAAGTAATTATGGTTAATTTAAATCTTGAAGATATTATTCAGGGGGTCTAATTTTCCTAGACGGTTGATAAAAGATTTGATTAGAAATAGTTGAAATTTGGCAATGGTGATTTCAAGGTATGTTTTTTTTTTCTTTTTTAAGTAATTTGTGCTTTGTGAAATTCCTTTTTTATGTCTTTTTTCAATAAAATGAAAAAATTGTATTTCAGTTTGAAACATCTCAAAATTTTAATATTATCTAAGTTCCAGGTTACTTAAAATTCTACTCTGTATTTTTAACGGAAAAAAACACTTTTGTTTCTCGCCCATTTAAATAAGTTAAAGCAAAAAGCTTTAATATTGAAAACCAATCCTAAATAATTTGCAGCAGTAGTAAAAAAAAATGATAAACATTTAAAGTATTTTTCATTATTTTCTAGATGAAATTCTGACGCATTGCTCTGGACATAATATTTTATCAAATATTAATCTATATTAATCATATCTATATCATAATCTATATTAATCTATATTCATATATATCAAATATTAAATAATAACTCCATAGGACTTTTATGAACACATATATAAAAGATTTTGCTTCCTAAGAAAGCTAGTCGAGGCATTTAACCCAAAAACTGGTGTTATCTGATGAATAATTAGCGATTTTAAGGAAAGGAAACAGTTAGACCTACATCAAACAATTCGTTGCCTCGAAAGTTATATCATCTAAAAATTGTAGAATACTTAAAAATCTCCTTGTTTTTGTTATCTTAGCATTTTTCATAAATATATTTAAAAGAAAAATATTTTTTTCTTTACACAGGGACAGATTTTTTTCATTCTGAGCTACATGTTATATGGATTCTTAACAGGATGCGAAGAATTCGGAAATATAGAATTTTATGGATTTACTTATGGATCTATAACACTTTTGTTATTTCTCAACTTTTATAGAAAATATAAAAAGGACTAACAAAATGTAACTACACTCTGTATGATTGTACTTTGTATTGTTATTTATAAGTATTATATTGTTTTGTAAACACTGTGACATCACTATACATGTTTTCTATTTTTATTTGTGGAAAATTTGTAAAATTTGTAATTTCCTATATAAATTATACAATAAAAAGTAATTTTAACATATGGCATTTTTTCAATAACAATATTTCTTAAAAATGCCCCTTTTTATAATTTGACTTTATCAATAGAATTTTTCACGAAGCTTAGAAAAAAAAGAAAAGGCTTGTAATTTCTTGTTTCTTACCATTTAAGAATATAAAGTTAAAGTATCAAAATTATATAGATTTTTTCTTCTGCTTAAACATATTGAATTCGATTTTTTGAAAAAAAATTCAATAAAAACAGAAGGCCCACATGAACTGTTTTAAGCGGTAATTAATTGAAACAGAATATTGGCCTTCCTGCAGTTATTCCTTATTGCTCATACTTAATGATTTGTGGAACAATTGATATAAATTTGCTGCTACGAATTTGAATCTAGTTAAAATCCTCATAGTGAAACGAGATAAGATTTCAAAATTCTTCCATTTTATTTCCAATTTTATTATTTTTGAAAGTGAAAAAAATTAATTTATTGTAACCAATAACTAATATTTTTTTATTTCACATCTAATAGGAATTTGAAAATATCTATTCATAATAGATTTGAAAAAAAAATCGAGATACTTGATATAAGTTATGAAGAATTAAATTTCCTTTTTAAAATTTTAAAAAATTTAATCGATAATATTACTTGTTACTTGACGAAATTAAATTATATAATCAAAAATGAATGCATGAATAATACATATAAATTTGATTCTGAGTAAAATATTATTAATAAATATTTCGATATACAAATGAAAAGCCTGAGGTGTAATTTTAAGCGTTTATTATAGTAGATCTATACATATACTAGAAATGCTCGAAGTTTCTGACCTACTTAACTTTTTCATAATAATCAAAATTTACTTTTTTGTAATATTTTCTTATATTTCAATATTAGTAACTGCAATGCTTTTAGGACTCCAGTTTTTCCAATCAATTACGGTGCCTGTAGGAAGCCAAACCTAGTTAAGAAAAAAATAAAACTCGTACTTCAATGCTGTTATTTTCAAAAAGCTATATACTCATTTCTTGTAAGTTATTCAAATACCTTTGCTTTATTTTCTCTAAATTATTTTTCTAATAATTACTAATTTTGCCAGAGGTTGTGATTTTTATATTACATTTCTGTCGACGGACAGCGTTTCTTCTATAGGAATAGATTAAACACAACTAGTATACATAGTGAATACGATGTTTCAGCTACATTATTTTACTAAATTGGTAACATTTAAGTCCATCAATCGCTATGAGACGAGTTGACTACAATCCTCTGAATCAGAAGTGTTGAGTTTCTCCTTTACAGACGATGGAATCAATTTTGGAAATTGAAGATGTTTGTCGAAAATCTCAACACGGTCGTGCGGATGCAACAACACTAAATAGTGGTATTTAACCCTAAAAGTCAGAAAAAAAACCACCTTATTCTTTGATTGCAAAAGCATCTTCAAAGAACTATTGATACCAGAGTTTTGAACCAAACTAGTAGAAACCCTGTTTCATACTCATAGTATGCTGGGGCTGTGAGCATAAAGTCTGAATATCATGTGGAATTGTATGCCCACATTCATATTATTTATGTTTTAATGATAGGGAACCAAAGTGCTGCCCAGAGAAGATAGGTACAAGAGTTTCTCAGATGGGAAAATAAATGCAGAAACGTATTCGTCATGAACGAATCCCTCTTCTGTGCACACCCTGACAATAATCAGATTGATTCTTCTCTTCGAATCTTCAAAGAATTATTAGTACCAGAGTTTCGAATTAAATCTTTGAAATAAATTAGGCCTAATTAGTAAATTGAATTTATCTATTAAGAAAGGGAACCACGCAATGACGATTAAAAAATAACTTGAAATTTATTTAAACGTGGTTACATCTCGTAACCAGAACGAAAAGTAAAAACATACTTATCGAATGACGCACATTTGCTTGAAAAACACAACGACAACATCTTAAAAGTACAGTCGATCTTTTCTTACCTAACATTTGATTTTATACTTACGGCGATAAAACAAAAATTCCTCTTCTTCAATGATATGCAAATAAGAGTCATCTTATTTGCATATCGTTTTAAATTAATTAACTGCATCGAATTAGCTGGATTCGAAAAATTTGAACCCTGAGTTACTGCTACTGGATTTATTATATTCGAGTTCTTGGTTTTCAGAAATTTGGTATCTAACTCGTGCTTCCATTTTAGGGTCCAGTTCAATTCCGCTGCGATCATTGGCCTCCTTAAACATTTTATTTCCTAATGATACGTTAATCGTTTCAATGATCCGGCGTTTTTCGGGTAAATAGATGCGGTACCCTTTCGTTTGTAGAGCATAACCTACCATCACGCCTTGTTTTGCTCTCATCTGTAGTTTTGATGGTCTTGTTTGCTTGGGTATCCAACGAATGCTTCTATTCCAAACGGCTTCAAATGATTAACTGATGGCTTGAAACCTCCATAAATTTCGAATGGAGTCTTATTAAAGTTCCTATGAACGCTTCGATTCCAGCAGTAAGTGAATGTTAGGAGAGCTTCACCCCAGAAATTCTCAGGTAAACCACTACTATTTAGAAAAGCTTTGATTCCATCGCAAGCCGTGTAATTAAATCTTTCGGCTACACCGTTTTGTTCTGGAGTATGAACGTTAGTGAATTCAACTTTGATACCCATATTTTCTAAATCTTTCTGAAATTTTAATCCTCTGAATTCTCCTCCATTATCTGAACGTATGCAGATAATTTTCTTGCCGGTAAATCTTTCGGCACGAGCCTGATATTTTCGAAATGCGTCCGATGCTTCATCTTTAGTTTTGATTAAGAAGCAAGTTACTTTTCGACTAAAATCATCAATAAAGGTAATGAAATAGCGGTAACCGTTATGCGTTTGTTTAGGAAAAGGGCCGCAAATATCGGTATATATTAACTGCAATGGCTCTTTAGATCTTATGCCGCCTAAGGGTTTGAAAGATTTCCTTCTACTTTTTGCCAACCGGCATGATGTACAATCTATCTTTTAGTTTTTTAAATTGGGCAAACCCCTTACGGCATTCACAGATGACACTATATATTTGGTATTAATATGACCATACTTCTGGTGCCATTCAGTAAGATTACCAGTCTTTGTTACAGAACGCTTGGTTTTACTTGCTTTACTTTTCCGATCTTCGGATTTTGAAGTATTAAAAGATGTTACTTTTGAAATTGGAGGTGGCTTCGGATATGTTTTGTAAAGACCGTTACTCAAAGTTGCTGTGAAGAGTCGTTAGTTTCCATCGAATACCTGAATCTTTCGTTTCTGTCCGATGAACTTCGCTCCTCCTTGATCCAGTTTGGGAGCGGATATCAAGTTATGCCTTATTTGGGAAGAATAAACAACATTATTCAAAAAGAAACTTTGGCTATTTGAATAGGACAGTTTTACAGTTCCTTTGCCTTCGATCGGACATGTAGCGCTATTTTCTAAATAGATGTGTTCAGCTTGAGTAGATGGTTCAAATTTAATGAACCATTTTTTATCTGAACAAAAATGAGTCGTTGCTGCACTATCTACTATCCATGCATTCGGATCCAATTTTTCAGTTATAGACGATTCAAACAATGAAAGATTTTGGGTTAATCTTTTTCTTTCCCCTTAAGTTTTTATCATTGTACTCTGAATTATATTTGCTAGCCTTGCCTGGTGGCCTCCCCGACTTAACAGTCTTTAAAGATTAAATATAATTTTCTTCTTAATAAATTTCCGAATGCCGAATTCCTCAAATAAGTTTAAAAAACGATCGTCATTGCGGGATTCTGGCCCATAACCATTTTCTTTGAGATAAATTAGGCCTAATTAGTAAATTGAATTTATCTATTAAGAAAGAGAACCACGCAATGACGATTAGAAAATAACTTGAAATTTATTTAAACGTGGTTACATCTCGTAACCAGAACGAAAAGTAAAAACATACTTATCGAATGACGCACATCTGCTTGAAAAACACAACGACAACATCTTAAAAGTTCAGTCGATATTTTCTTACGTAACATTTGATTTTTTGTTTATACTTACGGCGATAAAACAAAAATTCCTCTTCTTCAATGATATGCAAATAAGAGTCATTTTATTTGCATATCGTTTTAAATTAATTAACTGCATCGAATTAGCTGGATTCGAAAAATTTGAACCCGATTGCGGATGCTGCCGATATAAATAGGAGAATTTTGACTTATTCCCAACATTAAATTGTGCGATATCCACATCATCATGTATGCTCTCAGACATATGATTTGGGTTTTAAGGACTGTGAACCAAAAGGCTCCCGCAGAAAGTTGGTACAAGAAGATGGGCACAATGAGGGCAGAAACTTGTTCTTTATGATGCACGAGTACCTCTTCTGAGCACGACAATAATTGGCGTGATTCTCATTTGGAGAAAACTTCATATTCGGATAACTGAGTATGTTTACATAAAAATTTCTACTTTTGACGAAGGCCGAGTGATAGTCTGTGTCAATATTTTTTTTCCATTGGCATTCCTAGTATCACATATATTGTACAATACTGCATTATACGAAACAATATTCACAATATTGTGTAATATTGTTGAATATTAAATTTTTATAATATAACATTGTACAATATTGTGCAACAGAATGTGCTATTTGGGACATCGATCTGTACTTTATCAAGATTGAAGTTCTAGAGTCTCAAAGATTTAAGAATGAGATCTTCAGTCTTATTGGGGTCATTTACTTCGCAGTAATTGGGAATAAGCACATTCTTCTGGATGATAACGCCATGCCACAAGCCAACAAGCGTGCGTTTTATCATTTAACAAAGTAATCCTTAAAATAAACTGACACGCTTACGATATGAACCCATTGAAAAGTGTTTGAACAATCTAGAAAGAAAGATTATTAATCACTTATCAGTCAAATAAAAAATTGGGCAACTGGAAAATTATCTTCAATAGAAGTGGAAGAGAATACCCTAATCTTCCATTTGAGCCTTCTTTGATTCCATGCTTCACAGTTGATCAATATTACTTTTGGTGAAAAGAAACCACACTCTTTAATGAAATTCGCTTGTTTTGAAAAATTTTATTTTTTTGGCTTGTTATACAAGCTTATTATTGCTCACCGGTTGCTAATTTTTCCTCATATCCTGCATCCGTTTTTACAACAACCTACACATTATAAATCAGTCAGCAAAGGATTTCCTCATTCTCGATTTATAACCAAAATCATAACGTTCCTTAACTATTTCGAACAAATGCCTTGACGTGCTATAAATGAGCCAAACGTTATTACTAAACGCACTCCAGAAGTGTGTATTGCTGTCATGTATCCCTTCGAATGATTCCTTTTCCTTCTCGGTTAAGTATCAAAGCCTTTTTTCTTTTTCTCTAATATCATGTGAGAACATATCATGTGAGAATATCATGTTAGGGAGTTTTGAAGCTCGTGTACTCAATGAAAAATTGAAGCTCGAAATTGCACAGGCAATGAATAAAACATCATCATCTTTTAATCGTATTTGTTTTTTTACCTGCTATTACCAGTATTGCATTAGTATTATGTCTGCTTCTTTGACATCATAGTTGTCATTTTCATGGAGTGCAATTTTTCGCAGCAAATTAAATTATTGAATTTTTGCAATATGTTCAAAAGAACTTCACTCGCATTTAATAGCAGTTTTGATAAAAGTATTTTCTTTTCCCAAGTGGGGTAATATATCACTTCAATCATACTTAAGTGAAAAATACTGAAGGAATTGTATTCTTGTTCTAAGATTTATCCATCATGAAAATGTTTTATGATCGCAGAAATTAGAAAATAGCAGTTTGTGTTTACAAAAATATTGTTTTGATAAAAATTCTATGTAATATGTTTAAGAATTTTTGATTAAATAGCTTATCATTTAAAAATAGCGCGCGCGTGTGTGTGTGTGTGTGTGTGTATCAAAATAGTTAATGATTTAAATTAATTACTACAAGTAATGATTTTAAAAAATCATGCTCTCACATGATAACCTGAAATTTGCGATAGTAGATTTCAGTGTTATATTCATTTATTTATTTATTTAATTTTAGCAATAGCAATTAAGCAATTAATGAAATAGTTGTATAAGAAATATTCATTTAATACTTTATTCTTAAATATTTATTTAAAAGCCATATTTTATATTTATTTAAAACTCTACTAATTCTTTTAAAATTATTTGATATTGAATATAAACATAAATATGTTATAACTTTTACCACCACTTTTCATTTAAATTATAGTATTTTTTTATTTCCTTAATATCCATTTGAAAATAATTTTTCATTTCCCTTCATTCAAATTCCTTTGAGTTATATATTTATACTACTTAAATTTTGAAAACAATTCATTATATTAATAATGCAACTTTAAAATGATAATTATAATTATAATACAATAATACTGTAATTCCAAAAAATAATTATTTAATATTAAACTATTAATTATTAAACCAATAAAGGGCACTCAAGGTCTTCATAATTCTAATACTGATATAAAGTCGAAAAAATATAGAGGAAGTATAGGCAGTAAGCGTTGCAAAGCCACAATACATCATTTGGTTTAATTCAACCGCAGTTATTATGCAGTTCAATTTTTTAATTCAACGATACAAAGTTTGAAATGAATCTTTTTAATCGTTTTTGAAGATATTGGGATAGAGGGTACAAATAGGCAGAGCTCGAAACAGTCGACTGAATATTTAGCTTGAAACTCTACATTCTATTATATAATTGCATTTTTCCTAATACTAATCTGTATCTCGAAGACTTACATTTTTCTTTCGTTTCCTAAACAGTAGTAAATAAAAGATCATTATGTAAAAATTAGTATTTTTTCTGATTTTTCCACAGTTAAAAATTAATATTATATCACAAAAAATTATAATATAGTGAGTAAATAAGTAGATGTATATTTTAGAAAATATTTTTGATTTGGTTGAATCTGTGAATCCCATTCATTCTATGTCAGGATTCTTGATATCAGAAATTTCCTTAATATTTAAGGTAATATTCAAAATCCAATGTTTTTAAATTTTATTTAGATAATATCATAGTAAAGGTTTACAAGAAAAAAAATATGAATTCTTGTCATTACTCAGTTAAGACGAAAAATTTGTAGTTAAAAGTTGCAATTTTTAAATGAAATATTCATTGTCGCATTTAAAAAGAATAAATTTAAAGCCATTGAATTGATAAATTTGTGAAGTGAAATCAAATTTTAATAAATTAAACGATACTATGTACCAATTTGAGGAAATATTTTTTTAACTTCAAAAACATAAAAACTAGGTAGCTGACTATAAACTAAGTCAGATCAAGAAATTTAAGGAATTTTAAAAGACAGTTTCAAATTCTAAATTACCACGCATGCCAGGCATACAATTTTTTTTAATTATTTTTTATACTCTATAAACAAAAATAAAAATATTTGTAGTAAGCATCTTAATTTAAACACAATGCGTATGGTTCACGAGTTTGCTCGTTTTCAACAGGTCGAACTTTGTGACCGGATCACGAGATATCACATTTTCATGTTTTTTCGGTTAAATTGATGCATAGCCAATCAGAGTCAAATATTTAATGACAGCAAAGAAATTTTTAATACCATATTTTTGGGAATATTTGTATGTTCAAAAATCCTCATAACTTTGTTATTTATTATAATTATTTTATACCGTCTGTTTTAACAGTAACAGACTGTATATGAAACACCAGAAATCTCCTGTTCGGCCTGTAACAGACGCGAAAGGCACGAGAAATCTCGTGAGCGGTCCGTAAAAGATGGGATGCAAAGCATGAGAAAACTCATAAGTAGTCTTTAATGACTTGAAACAGAATACAACTGCAAATCGTGCCAGACACCATTGCACAAGGGAATATGCTTATTTACCAAATATCACACTCTAAAGCTTTATTCAAATCTGTGAAATAAATTATCGTTAAAATTCAAAAGTGTTATGCAATAATTCCATTATTTTGCTCCAAGTATGCTTTTAGAGCGTTCAAAAATGTGCCGCCTTTGGGAGAGCGCCATACGCAATGAGTTAACGTAAGCAAAAGAATCACGAAGAACGCTTGATTAACACATTAACTGCCGCAAACAAGCCTGTGCGTTATAGATAACATGCAATTGTACCAAACCATCTGTATTATAAGATAATAGTTAAACGATAGCAAAGAAGGAGTCATCTAATTGTCTTGATGGCCTGAATATTAGGCGTGAGTCATGGTAGCGAACGTGTTTACCAATGAAATTAGTTTCACATTTTGACAACTGTGACAAATTTCTTGTAAGTTAAAATAGAAAAATTGTTTAAAAATGAAGAAAAATTATGTGACAATCAAATTGATGTTTTGGGGGAGCTAATGTTTTGAATTTAACGAAATAACGAATAAACGAAAAATATGCATATCCTTTTTAGAAATGCATAGCAAAATTCTAACGTAAAGTTAATCTTTTTAAGTTTTATGGAACATAAATGCTAAAAAATATTCGAAACCAAAAGATGAACAATCAGTGCATACGATTGTCGAATGCCATCTGTAACTTCAGGGGGGATTAAAATATCCCCATTCTTTCAGTCTAGACTGCATCATAATAGGTTAGGAAATCTTAATTTGTGTTTCGACTCCTGTAACTGTGTTTTCTTAATATTTAATTTGACTAATTTATAAGATTTATTTAGTGAATAAGCTTAAACGTGAATAAATAGCAAAGGTCAATGAACTGAACTCTGCAATTATGATTATTATAACATTTCCTTATATTCTAGCTTCACAATATTTATTACTAATGTTTTCTTTCAGCATTTTTTTAAAATTTGTATTCCCATTATGTTTCTTTCTATTGGAGAAATCAGTTCATAATCTCCCTACAGATATTCATTTAATATCTTGTTCAAATTTTCAATAGATATTAAACTACTTTTCATTCATCTACTCAAGTTCAAATACAGTTTTTTTAAACTTGATGTAGATGACACTTGATGTTTATACAGTGTTTTTTTAAAATATTAATTAATTCATTCAATTTAATTTATTTTTAATACTTTAAATCAAATTTTAGCAGTTTATGATGAAAATTGAAACCAACAAGTAGTAGCTCAATCGGTAAAATGTGTGGGAATTAGATGTTGGCTCAGAATAGAACCTGGGACCTTTGGATTAGAAGGCCGATAACATAACCACAGGACAAAAGCATGCTCATCTCCCTTAGATGTTATCTGTCTTATTAAGATATCACAACAAATGCAAGAATTTCAATATCTTTCATGTGAAGATGAAGAATGCGAGTTCTATTCTTGTGAAAATCATTTTTAGATATTTAATAATTTTTTGATAATTCTTTAATAAAAAGTAACTAAAATAAAAACTTTTTTGTTGAATTAAGTAGAAAATGCATTTTTTTAAAAATTATACTACTTGTTTCTTTTAATTTGTCATTTGTCGGACCGATTTTAAATTACAATAACATGGTTTGTCGCATTAATTTTGTCCCATTACGTGTACAATGAACTTCCTGGAATCACTTCATCAATTTTAAGGAAAGCTTCCTGAGGAAAGTTAATGTATAATAATTTACGCCTTGATAACTAAGGAAAAAATAATGTTTTTGTCATACTAGTCATTTTTGTTTGTGAAAGTATTTCAAAATCAGGATCACTGTCATATTAAGTCATATCACAGTCAAGTCATTATCATTAATTTCTTTTTCTTTTGCATTCAAAATACAATCCAAAAAAATATTCTCTTTGAGCATATATTTTTAATATGTGGTTAGAAAAAATACACGATTTTCATTACACCTCGGGTAAGTTTTATTTTTGGAAATTTAATGGAGTACTTTTATTGCAACCTAGTTCGAAAAAAATGTTGTTAGCGGTTTTATATATATCTTTTCGAAAGTTTGTTCTGTTTTTTGCTATTAAACAGTCAGTTGAATAAATAAGCAATTTCTTAAAAAATTTTGACAGTACAAAATAGTTATAATTTTTAAGTAATCAATTTTGATCTCTGAATTTTAATCTATTTTACAGAATGTAAGATGTTTAAATTTAGTTCAGTTTTAATAACGATATATCTACTCGATTTGGTTCATTTTATTACACATTTATATTTTTAATGAAAGAATATTTAATATTGATATATAATTATTATAAATGTGAAATTTAAATATATTTGTTTGTTTGTTTATTTAATCAACTATTTATTTATTTCTCCCCCTCCAATTTTTAATTGTTCTTCTTTTCCTTTTCTTTTGAATATTTGTCCTTATTAATTATTAGTGATTTAAAAACGTATTTCTTTTAATAAAAATTACAAAAAATTTTAAAAATTATGAAAATTTCAACAAAATAGAATTTCAAATTTATATCCTTTTCAAATTGATTAAATTATTTATTCTTAATTTTCAATCAGTAGACACTATTTCAGAAAAATTGTCCAATCTTTTAAAGTAATAAAAATAAAAATTAACTGAAACCGATGTAATTTCGAGTATGCCTTTTAATTTAGCTTATTAGACATGACACAGCATCATTTTATAATTTATTTATTTATTACAGATTTATGTTCAAAGTATTACATGACAGTCATACTTACTGGTTATAATTTTTATCAAATTTAATAATAAATTTACATGTTTAAAATTATGATAAATGTACATGTTTAAATTTTTTGTTTGGATTTAACTGGCTCAAGAGAGATGGTTTTGACTATGGCACGCCAAATTAGGGTTAACATCTTGTCAATAATCAAATCCGACAGTGTACGAAAATACCCACAAAAAATACAAATTTATTTATTTATTAAAAATACAAAATTTTATCATGTCAAGTAAGAAAAGTAAGGGAGTGCTCATGTTTTGAAAAAATAATAAACTCTGAGGATTCTGAGAATATATGTTGGATAGAACATTTGACAATCACATTGAGAGGATAAAGAAGGTTGTTGACCTATCAACAAATGAAGATCGGTGAATCTAATATGCCCAATATGTAAACGGTTTTAAGCTGAGTCTGCTATTCGATTTGGTAATGATGACCACAGTTATACATGTGTTTTAATAGCATGTAGTTTATTGTTAGTTTCAAGGCCCCATTGAACTTACCAAACACATTACCAACTGACATGTTTACGTTATTAATGAAAGAGTATTTCATGATATTAATAAATGATGTGGCGTGGAATTCGGTTTTGTTACCTGGTCGTTGAGTGATTGCGAAATCTACAACACACAAATCTGAATTTTTCGATATACGGTGAGATATTTATAGTACTTACAGAGATTTATTGTAATTAGCCAATTACTAAAAGCTTCTATCACGTTATAAATATTTTCATTCCTAAAATTTTCTAATAAGATAATCCTAATGAAGTATTTTAAATTAAAAAATAAAAATTTTACTGCTTTTTTCAAAAAAAACTATTTAAACTGTTTATATAAATGACAAAAACATTAATCAATGCATGTATATTTATTATTTTAATTCTTAACTTGTTTTCCAGATTACAAAATAATCCTTGTAAATCCCAAAGTAGCACTTTCAATTATAACTGCCTATCTGACTTTTATATTTTTGATCGGCCCTGCTTTTATGAAGAATCGCAAACCTTATACTCTAAGGAAAACGTTGATAGTTTATAATTTTCTGCAGTCCGCTTTGAATGCTTATGTCACATACAAAGTAAGTATGGCACTTTAATATTTTTTTTCATCGCGTTTTATCTTTTAAGGTATGCATTATTTGAAAATTAATTAGCAAATAATATTATAATTTTAATTTCCGCATGAATTAATTTAAAAATCTAGAAATGTGGACAAATTCGTCTCTATATATGGTAGAGAAACCTGTTTTAACTTGACGCGAACTGGATGGCTCAGTGGTAGTGCTATAAACCGAAAGCGATAGCTCGCTAATTCGTTATCTGATTGCAGGCAAGTTGCCTAAAAATTGCTTGGTTTTTGGCGTATGTGTTGGCGGAATTGTGCCAATACGTAGGTTGAATTCCGCCAAGGATCGAACCTGCGATGTTCGGGTTCCACTATACAAAGATGGCCACCAATGTTTAGTGGTAGTTACTGGCTTATTAAGATGTCACCACAATACTCCCCTGCCAGTGAGCTCGGTAGCGAGACGAACGATTTTATTGCACCAAGCGTTATGGCTAGTGTATGAGAGTTGCTGCTGCGTCAAGTGAGTCTGACGACTTTGTGTTGCTACGTCAAGTGAGTCTGACGACTTTGCGTTGCTGATGGAGAGATGGCGCCAAGACAGCTGTTGAAAATTCATCACGTCCGGGTCACCAATTTGGCGTATGTGTGGCGGAATTGTACCAATACAAAGGTTGAATTCCACCAAGGATCGAACCTGCGATGTTCGGGTTTGAAGTCCAGTAACTTATACACTATACAAAAATTGTCATCAATGTTTAGTGGTAGTGACTGGCTTCTTAAGATGCCACCACAAGTTATTTACTTTCTATTATTTCTCGTTTGTTCTAGAATGTTCTTATGATTTTTGTATCTTTCTAAATCTGGGAGATCTGAGTCATTTCGTCTTGTGGACAAAAGTAGATATAAGATTTAGTTCCTTGAATAAAACTTCGAGTTGAGATTAGAGAGTATTATCTTTGACTTTAGTCAGCATACGGTTCATCTATGTGACAATATTATTTCCACCTAGATGTATATTATATTTTACTGTAATGTAAAAGTAAAAACCTGACTTTATAAATTGAAATCAATAAATTTTAGCCCATCTGGAAAGTTTAACTGTGTGTTTCAATCCTTTCTAGCACCATAAAGAGTATATTCTCCGCCAACTTAATCATCTTTTTAATAAATCATATAAAATTTTATCACTTTTAATAAAATCTATTGTTTCTCAATAACTCCAGAATGCATAAAACATATTTATAAAATTTCCAACGTACAATCTTATTTTAGCAATTCAATTATCATTTAATTATTAATATTATTTTCTTAGTAGGAGAATAGACCAATACCCAACTCTGAAAAGCATATTTTCATGAGATCACACAAAGTTTTGTGAAAAAAATCATATGCCTCACTCTTTTCTCACAAATAATAACGGTCTAGATTAATTAATTAATACTAATTAACAAAAAAATAAAATTATTTTATCTAATACGCCAAACTAATGTCTTTGATTAAACAGTAAGCATTCCAAAAGTATTATAAGACATTAGGGAAAGAAATAATTCTTGAAATTTTTTCAATTTAAATAACATGTTTTAATTCAATTAGTAAATATTATAATATGATATTGTAATATCTTTTAATAATTTACAGACCCTTTTTGATATTTGGACAAAATGGGATGTCCGTTGTAAAATAAAAGATAATCCAAATTTCGAAGAGATAGCAAAGGTATGTATATTTCTGTGTTCTCTAAATCAATATATATATAGAATGAACTAAACCTGCCTTTTAAGTAATGGAAGCATGTTGTCACGAAGGTGAAATTAATTGTAGATTGTAATTTGTCAATAAACTGCATATATTACTCGTAATGTAAAGGAACAAACAACTTCTCCATAATTTGTGGGATTCCACATCTTCTCAGTTAAGGAATATTCTAAAATAATAATCCAAAACTTCAAAGAAATGGCCAAACGGTTTTATAATCAATAACGTTTGAAACTAAAATATCTCATCTCAAATTAGATTATTGTGAGGGAGATCTCAGCTACAGAAAATAAGTGATATTCTACACTAATCAAATCAAAAGCACTAATGATAAGGCTTATTTATTTTGTACTATACACTGAAGTGACAAAAGTCATGGGATAGCAATATGCAAATATACAGATGGTAGTAGTATCGCAGCGAAAAAGTATAAATGCGCAGTTCGTTTTCCAGAGTTTTCATTTGTGTTCGAGTTATTCATGTGAACAGGTTTTTCGTGATTTATGGCGGCACGACGAGAATTAACAGACATTGAACGTGGAATGTTAGTTGGAGCTAGACGCATGGGTCATTCCATTGCGGATATCGTTAGTGAATTCAACATTCCGAGATCCACAGTATCAAGAGTGTGCCGAGAGTATGAAATTTCAGTCATCACATCCCATCATGGACAGCGCAGTGGGCGACAACCTGCACTTAACGACCGAGACCGCCGACGTCTGTGTAGAATGGTCAATGTTAATAGACACGCAACACTTCGTCAAATAACTGCAGGAATCAATGTGAAACGTAGGAGGGGCGTGTCCGATAGGACTGTGCGGGGAAATGTGTCTTCCTTGGGCTATGACAGCAGAAGACCGACTCGACTGCATTTACTGACAGCACGACATCTCCTGCAGCGACTCTCCTGGGCTCGTGAGCATATCGACTGGTCCCTAGACCAGTGGAAAACCGTGGCGGGGTCAGATGAGTCACGATTTCAGTTGTTAAGAGCTGATGGTAGAGTTCGAGTGTGGCACAGACCCCACGAAGCCATGGACCCAAACTGTCAGCAAGGCACTGTTCAAGCTGGTGGTGGCTGCATAATGGTGTGGGCTGTTTTTACATGGCATGGACTCGGTCCTCTGGTGCAACTGAACCGATCATTGACTGGAAATGGTAATGTTCAGCTGCTTGCAGATCACTTGCAGCCATTCATGGACTTCACGTACCCACACAACGATGGGATTTTTATGGATGACAATGCGCCATGTCACCGGGCCAGAACTGTTCGCGATTGGTTTGAAGAACATTCCGGACAATTCCAGCGCATGATCTGGCCACCTAGATTGCCCGATATGAATCCCATCGAGCATTTATGGGACATCATCGAAAGGTCCGTTCGTGTCCAAACTCCTGCATCATCCACACTTTCACAATTATGGACGTCTATACAGACAGCATGGCTCAATATTCCTGCAGAGGGCTTCCAACGACTTGTGGACTCCATGACACGTCGAGTTGTTGCACTTCGCCGGGCAAAAGGAGGACCGACACGATATTAACAGTCATCCCATGACTTTTGTCACTTCAGTGTATACACTACTGGTCAAAAATATTACAAGTTTGGGAAATTTTACGATTTGAATCTCTTTGTCAGGCTTGAAACAGTCATCTAATTTCGATAGCATTGATTAGCAATTCTAAGATTTCAGATGTTTTCTTGGTGCACTAAAATAAAAAGACTACCGTTTCTCACTAGTTAATTCACACATTTTAAAAAGAAATGAGCTGTTTAAATTGAAAAGCAATTCATGACGAATTCTCTTTCCAGTGTAGCAAACGAAATGAAATCCTTCGCATTCGAAGTGATTTTACAATAAACTATCAAGATGACACTGTAGAAGTGGATGTTGGGTCTCGAAATAGAACCTGGGACCTTTGGGTTTGAAACCTAGTAACATACCACTGGACAAAAGCATGCTCATGTCCCGTAGATGTTATCGCTCTTATTAAGATATCAACACAACACAATCGTTGAAGATGATTGCTTCACAATGAATGAAGCAAAAGCTTGAAACTTCTCCGAAACACTTATATTAGAAAGCATCACTTTGAATTTGAAAAAAAATATTACTTTTCGGGAGCTTATTCTACAAAAAAAAAAAACAGAAATTTCTCAAACTTGCAATACTTTTGACCAGTAACGCAGTTTTAAAAATAAACTTTACCCCTTAGCACTCCGATGTCTTTTTCAGGCATCGTTCAATGGAGTGCATCATTTTGTCGTTTTATTTAATTATTTTCTTAAATTTGTTAAAACTATGTCAAATAATTTTTCGGAAAAAATTCAACATTAAAAAGAATTACCATGTCCAAACCAGGACTCGAACCAGCCCCTATCACATGGCAGACTCGTTACTCCTATGCCAGGACGTCGGCGCCAAAATTAATATTTCCTGATTATTTTGCACTAACGCCATGTAAGGCAATTTTCTGAAATAACTTGTGTTGAGAATATGCCAGAAAGTTTTGAGGATATTACATCTGATGGTTTACTTTAGTTTTCGTTTAGTTTTAATAAAAGATATTTTTATCAATCCATTGCTTATATTTTTCTTTCAGGATTCTCTAGTACATTTCTGGCATTATTATTTGCTTAAGTACGCTGATCTCCTGGATACGGTAAGGTGTTTCATTTTTCGCAAAGGCATCTAGAAATGCAATGACTTTAACATTTATTAAATAAACTTATGTAGAAACAGAACTCAATCCTATATTTTAAAAAATTTTAGAAAACTAATTTGAGTGTAGTTATAATTCCTTTAACTGTTCTCTATGCTTTGGCGTCTTGGACAATTCAATTTTTTTACAAAGGATTCGTGTGATATTATATTAAGAAAATAAAATAGAATTTTGTCATTCAATTTATTATTTATGCAAGAAAACTACTGCATATTCCAATAATCAGTATGAAAGAAAAGTGGCCAAGTATAGTTTGATTTCCTCCACAAAAAGATTTCTTATTTGTTCAAATTGTTCAAAAAATGTAAGTAATCTAAATTTATTTATATGAAAATTTATTTATTTATGAATAATACAGCCAGTCTTGAATAATATAGCCAACTCTCTAAAAACCGTAAACCGTTAAAAACCTGATATTGTGTCAGGAAAAATATTATTTAGCCTTTTTCTGTTTTTAGTTAGAATTTCAGAAAACTTCTTTAATAAGCTTTATGTTTATCATTAATATAAGCATTCTTTTCAAAATATTTTATTTTTTTAAATCAAAACTTGGAATATTTTTTTATTATTATTGAAAATATTTTATGATTGAGTCCAAAAAGTTCATCAATGTACAAAACCTAATATAAACAGCCTTATGTATTAGAAATGCTAGTTATATTTTCAAGATTTTAGAATAATTCATTGAATATCTCTCTTCATTCAAAATCAATACTTAAATAGTAGAATTATCGTATCATTATTTAAGCTTTAAAAATCATATATATTTTTAGATTAACAAAGTGATGCGATTTTCATTATAAGTTATAAAATCCTAAAATTTATTATCCATTTTCTTATCATTTTACATTTTAGGTTTTTTTTGTACTACGTAAGAAGAGAAACCAAATAACGTTTCTACACGTGGTTCATCATGCTGGAATGGTCCTCATACTAAATTGGGGGTGGCAACATTTTAGGGAAGCTGCAGGTATTCTCATGTTTGCAAAATTACTTTGAACATTTAATAAAATAGCTACAATTACATTAAAATTATTTCAAATTACCTTGTTAAAAGATGTTTATGTTTTAAGTGAATATCTGACAAATATAGCATTCTGGTTTAAAATTAAATAATTTTTTCGAATAATATTTGAACTTTAAAAGATTCGACTTTTGAAATAATATTGAAATGCTTAGCAATTTAGTGATCAGGTAGTTAAATTTCCTTCAATATTTGAAGCTGAGACTGTTACTAAAATTACTCTTATTCATTAATTCTATTCCGCAATTACTATGAAGAATGCATGTGAAGACATGAGACGACTCTTCTCGCCAAATTATCATACCTTATCAAGATGTGGATATTAAGCCATTTAAAAGTAGATTTAGCATTTTTTTATATCATATAAGCAATTAATCTTTACAATGAAACTTCGATTCACTATTTTAATTAGCAAGATTCTACTCCAGCTCACTTCTGTTCTGCAACATTTACAATAGGTATTCAGGGGTCAGAACAACCGTTTTTGAATTTCGACCATGTAAAACATACTTAAGATTTATAATGAAGATTTGAAAACGAGGACATTTAAGATACCTATCAGAAATTGTTGAAAAAAATTTTCTAGGTGCCTTGATCTCCGTTTTATAGAAACCAGATAATTGAAACTTTAAACAATATTATATTATTCAATTATATTATATCGTTCTTCTAGTTAGAAGTGTAACATCTGCTCAAATCATTATGTGCAACAAAATAATTTTTCTCATTTATGATGCCAAATTTACTACAAACTATGTTACATATTTGATTTAAAATTAAGATAGATCATATAGCAAATTCCAAACTTTTTATAGAATTAAGCATAAGAGTTAAGTATAATTCCTTCTAGAGGTATCCTTTATCTAAAAAAGTCAATTATCTTCTCTTGGCGAGCTAATGAAATTACTGAAATGCCAATATCATTCTGGATCTTAATGGTATATTATTGGATATTTAACATACGTTGCCTTATATATCTGACTGGGAAATTTTCAAAGGAAAACTAATCCATATTTCTCGTACGTGCAATTCAGATTTTTTAACTTATACTTCCTTGAAAATTTAAATAATTCATTTCAACTTAATTACTTTCACAGCTAAATCATATTTAGTTATATATTTAAAATATATCTTATAATTTTGTTCAATACTTTGTAATTTATAAAAAAAACCTCTCTTAGAAAAATTTGAAATTTTTAATAATGACTCCATATTTTCGGAATATACGTGCTACTTTTACAAATAAGTATGCAAATAAATGCAAATAAAACCTTGAAAATTTAAAAAATCACCTGCTTTTTCTAAAGGAGTGGAACCAAAATCCTTTTTCTCTTCATCAAATTCTGTAAAGTAATCTAAATGACCTTTGACCAAATACTCAAGGTAAAATATGAGTTAAAGTATAATTTTTACTGACTTAAAATTGGGAGGATAATCTTATACGATAAATTCATAATCCGAAAATTCCCGGATTTTTTGTATCATATATTGTAAACAGAAGAGCAAAGTTACGGTCGATGAAAACGCCAATGTGCATTAGATCCCAGTACTAATGTACACAATTAAAGGATGAATCAGTACAAAAACCATACCAAAAAGCTCCTATTGCAAACTGATTAAGGATTTTTGCAATAACATTATTTACTCAAAATAGTTCATTTGTCCCATATTTACAAAAAATGTGCTTCCCTTTCATTTCATCAGAGATTTTCGTGAATCTAAGAAAAAGTTTTATCATAGATGTTGATAACCATTGAAATATAGCAAAAAAATTCTAATCCCTTCGACTAAAAAAGAAAAAAAAAGTAAAAAAACGGTACATTTAAAAAATATATATATTTAATACTGAGCCAGAATAATTCTTTCATCATACTTTTGTATACTTATTAATAAGAATCCATCGAACTTTATCAAGCGTAAATTATATGCAATTGCTTCGATGTTTGTAAGCAGCACCTCGGTCCAATGAAGGGTTAAGAATAAAAAATGAAAAGTATAAAGAAATCTCTCTCTCTCTCTCTCTCTCTCTCTCTCTCTCTCTCTCTGTGTGTCTGTGTGTGTGTGTGTGTGTGTGTGTGTGTGTGTGTGTGTGTGTGTGTGTGTGTGTTAAAACAACTTTTATACCATTTTATTTCATATTATTTTAAGAATTTTTTTTAATTTTTATGGATTTGTTAGCTTTTCTTGTAAGCCAAATATGAAAGTTCGGACAGTAACTAACTTTTTTTAGTATCTTGCTATGCTAATATTGGATACATTTTCCCAGCTTATTACATCATGATCTGCTTAATTATGAATACCACTGTGCATGTCATCATGTATTTCTACTATGGACTTGCAGCTTGCGGGCCGAATGTGAGAAAATATTTGTGGTGGAAAAAATACTTGACTTTAGTGCAGATAGTAAGTCTGATTTTTATTATATCCTTATTAAAATTGTTTTTTTTTTTCATTATACTAACGCATAAGTTTATCTCAGAAAGAATTCCTCTTAGAATAAAATAAAAACGCAAAATACAAATACATACAAGACAGTTTTATATAATTGTATTTTCATTCTATTCGGGGAAGAAGTTTAAATGTTTTATAAAGAAACATTTTCCTTTCAACAGACGGATAAGAATTGCATAGTTTAACCCTTATGTTCATTTTGTATAGTATACCATCCATACCACTTTATAAAAATATAAATCAATAACATATGTATATAGTAAACAGATACTTTTTTTTTCAAAATTTTCATATCACGATTTTTTTTTGTGTGTGTGTTTTTTTATAGCCCAAAGAATACACTTTTTTTTTTTTTTTTTTTTTTGCTTTTTTTCAAAAAAGCAGTCTCGCTACAGTAAGGGTTAACTACCTTTTTTTTTTCATAGTGGTTTGTAGATTTTGTAAGAGAAATTTCTCGTTCGTGTTTCTTTATCCGTATCTTTTACTTTCTACAATCATCTGCATCTTTTTTTTTTACTATACTGCATCATCAGATAACTTTACAATTTAAATAAATAATTCAAAATCTACTCTTATTTCATAGTAAATCTCCATAGGTTACAAGATTTTAATATGTCTGTTTCAAAAGAACCGATTTTTGCAAACAAGCGATATTTTTTTTCAAGTATAAATCAGACAAAAAATTCTTTCAAAGCTTATAATATTTAATTTATAAACATTTCATAAATAAATCGGTGTAATAATGCCTTTAACATATAAAATCACTTTACAAAACATACTTTGAATATTTTTATGCTTAAGAATGATAATTGTTTAATGAAGTTTAATTTCAATAACGCGTTGGAAATTTTCCCATAAGTTCAACTGAATCCTTAAATATGAATTCCATTTACTTTTTTCCTTTCCAGCAAACTTTAATTTATATAATTTGAAAAATAACCCCAAACATTACATCAAAAGAATTTTTCTCAAAATAAAAATAATTAGAAAGAAAATACTTTACTTCACATAATATTTAATAAATCAAATTGAATGCCCTAATTTTCGCGAATGCGAAAGATCCCCAGTACAACTTAAAACAAACTTTATCTAAAAAATTTGTGAAAAATGGCAAATTACAAGATGTACTTAGAGCATTATTTTGGCTTTTGTCGAACTAATAACGAATTTTAACCTACAAAGCTATTTATTTTATCCTACAGTAGCTATTTATCCCTACAATACAAAAAATAAGAAAATAATATATGTGTTTCTTCTGCAGGTTCAAATATTTTGCATGCTCTCTTACATGATAACGGCATTCCTGACTGGTTGCGAAGAATTCAGAATATATGAAAAGATGGCATTTTCATTTTTTGCTTTGAATTTTTTTCTTTTTATCAATTTTTATCAGAAAAATAAAAGAGAATAAAAATTATATTTTAGTATTAATCATTTGTTGTCCACTAGATGCAGAATCTGTTATCCTAACATCTAATGTTTCAGTATCATAAACCTGTAAGATATACAAAAACTCCAAAAAAGAAATATAAAAAGA
Organism: Argiope trifasciata; assembly: GCA_026543055.1. Lineage (NCBI taxonomy): Eukaryota > Metazoa > Arthropoda > Arachnida > Araneae > Araneidae > Argiope > Argiope trifasciata. The sequence continues at coordinate 1,608,792 of JAPMOQ010050131.1, forward strand.
TTTGAAACCCACAATAAGGCTCTCTTGAAATGCAATTAATATTAAAATGTTCTCTTCGTATTATGACAAACTACAAAAGCCCATTTATGAGAAGACAGGAGGGATTCATTATTATCGTCCACTAGAATATTACAACCATAAAAAAAGTTTTAATTCTCTTTGAAAAGAAACGGCCAATTCCACGTGTTAATACAATATTATAAACAAAATCGTTCGATAAATTAAAAAATATTTGCATACAATAAGCTGTGAAAATGTAAAATATTTTACCATGAAATAGTCCTATATTCAAATTACTTAATACTTGAATATATTGTTTAACTAATTCATAAATAAATATAAACAATAAATAAAAATTATTAAACTAGTGCCTATGTGCATACCCATATATGCAAAAAAATTGTTATAAATTTAAATCTGAGTATAATTAGAAATCGGTAAGTGTTTATTTGAATCCCTTTTATATTAAGTAAAATCAAAAGGATATAACTGATAAATAAATTTAAATTTAAGAACTATTTATAAAAATATAAAGGGAAAAGATATTCTGAAGTTAAACTTCTTATAAGTAATTAAAAAATACTACCAGTCTAATTTCGAGCAAATATTTCCGGATTCTCATTTGAAAAATAACAAAAAATTAAAAAGGCATCATGAAACAGCTTATTTCTCTAGATTTCATCTTTTAAATCTTTTAATTATAAACAATGTATAGCTGATTGATACCTTAGACAATATCATAAAAATATACGGTTATTATATCTAAAAAATATCTTAATGAAAGGAAAATATTTCAATTTTGCTAAAATTCATAAAAAAATTATCATAATATTCTAAAAATACACAACTAATTGAAATGAAAATAATTAGAAATTAGAAATCACCTAAATTTAGAATCTAATTTTACATATTAATATAAATAAGTTGTAATAATCACAGACCAATGAAATAGCTGTTTAAAGACAGTATATTACTAATATGATAAAAATATATTTACCCCACACTCACAAAAAAAATTATGTTACGTTTAAAATAGAAATGACAAACGAAACGGAATTACCTCGCTAAAGATTTCTTTTAATTGTAGCTTTACAAGCAAATCTCTTCATTTCCAAACGCTAAGCCGAAAAGGAAACTAAATTTTTTGAGCCATTTACCAAATATTTTTCACTTCTTTTCAGGTGATGTCTTGCTCATCCTAGGTATTAAAAAAAATCAGATTTTTTTTTTTAATTTGTGGTTGAAAATTTTAATTGTTTCATCTTATTGCAAAACTTGGAAATTTGTGATTGGTGGTGTTGAAGGTTAAATAATGATATGTAACAAACGATGAATTTGAGAGATTCGTTGCAATAGGAAAAAAAATCTGAAAACTTATCTATTGCCAGATATTTTCTATGCCAATTTAAAATCCCTAAATTCGTGAACGATCAGTAACAGATGGGACGTGAAATACGAGAAAATTCGTGGGAGATTCTTAATGTCTTAAAACAAGATACTGCTGCCAATCATGCTAAACAGCATTGCAAGAGGATATCCTTTATCAAATAGCACACCCTAAAGCATTATACAAGTGTGTGAAATAAATAATAGTTAAAATGTAAAATAACTTGTAGAATAAAAATGTACATTAAAATATGTAGTGCTATTTAAGAATACTTCACGTAAATATAATGACAAATGCAAATTTAAAATGTGCATACATGCATCTTATTGCTTACAACGCATACTTCTACAGCATTAAAAAATGTGTGAACCCTAGAAGCCTGCATGGTCCCGTATGCAGTGTGTTAATAAAAACTTTTCATTCTAACTTATGCAAAGCAATATCACAATATCAGTGGTTTCATATACCGGGTGATCCAAAAGTCAGGACTAAATTTAAAAACGAATAAAGATAAAAACGATGCGGTGTGCACTAAACGGATGGAAAAGAAGTTGTGTTTTGAGTCGCAACGAAACAAAATTGGTTCTGTTTGCGACCAACAGATGTCGAACTCGGATTGCCGATGTAGGATTTTGCAAAGTATCAAACAATGTAAAAAGGATCAACTTCAGCAGGTAATGGTAGTCGAAGCGTATATGCATCGAAATGCTGTCCCTAGTTTTAAAAAACTTCTTAGTTAAACTGTATTATAAGCATTCGGAAAGGGCGACTGCGGCATCGCAAGCATATTGCTACATGAAGGGTATGCGAGATAGCAAAGGACCGATAAAGTCTTTTGCATTGAACAAAATGATGAAGAAATTAGAAGCTACAGGCTCTTTGGCGTCACAGCCAAAAAGTAAACGTCACTCAGCAGCCGATGCTATTGCCACGACAGTGGAGCAGATAGTACCATCCATGGCGTTGGTTTCTGAATGTAGTGCCCGAAAAGTTTCAAAGCAGATAGGAATGTTGAACGGAAGGATCTACGGAGCATCGGGAGTAACTTGAAACGGTATCCTTAGACAAGCAACATAACGAAGAACTGAAATTTCCTGACTTCGACTATCGCCAAGATTTTGCGAATTTGGAATCCCTAAACTTCAAGCTATCCTTACCAGACTAACTTCAAGCTATACCCGTCTAGGAAGTTTGCAGTCTCTCAATCTGTACTTCTGCATGTATGTAAACCCTATAGACAAAAACATCCCAAATTAGATAAATAAAATTTGATTGAAAGCTTTAACATTTAAAGTGCAGATTGTTATTAAATTATAATTGTGAAAATTTTGAAAGTGCAAATTTACTAAAGTGCTGACTTTCTGTACTTTTTTCGTGCATATAAATGAAATTACTCGAAATTTATTTATTTAAATAATTTTTGCACGTGATGTTTTGATTACAATTGTAATTTTGTATCAAATTTTGATTTCGGTAGATTCAAAAAATGGTATCCGAATTACATACTCGATTTTTGTTACGTGAGTATTAATCCTTTGAACTTGGAAAAAATAATTCAATGCATGATCATTCCCATAATACAGGAACTTTCTTATTCCACTGAAAAATAAATATATGTGATTGGTCTAAGTGGAATTTTTTAATTTTATTACTGAAAAATTTAACTGTATCTTTCTACTAGTCTATTGGTATGCTTAATAATCCAAATATATCGATTAAAAGTCAAAATTCCCCTTTGAAAAATTTCTTGGGTCGATTTCCACACGTTAAAATTATAGAATAATTCTGCATTTGCGTTTAATATTATATAGAAAAAATCTAACTTTTAAATTAAATTTGAAATGCATGAAATTAAAAATTTTAATATTTGATAAATATTTTTTGAATTCAAATTGAATTAATTGGAAAATAAGTATGTTGTTTCACTGCAAGTTTATTCTTTTTTTTAAGTATGCAAAAGCATTAGTAACTTTAAATTTTGAAAAAGGAAAAAAAATTCAAAAATTAATAAGAGCATCGTATAAACGGAGAACATAATACAAAAAAGATAATTATGAATCATTATTAAATTTTTTACTGTATAATAGCAAATATCGTCAACATGAATTCGCAATCTATTTTAATTTCCTAAATATGACTGAGATTGCGGCAGCATAACATTTCGTAACTCTCTCAATTAGCACTAACGTCAAATTTCAACGTGTTTTTCGACATTTCTCTCCCGTTTTTTTCCCTCTCTTTAGCCATTCAAGTTCACTTCTTGTCTTTTAGATGATCTTCAGAGCCCCATTAATTACGTTCGAGCCTTTTCTTACTACGTTATTAGCTTCTGCAGATCTTTCCTATTCACTAAACTCATTAACAGAAAGTTATTATTTCAGGATAAACACATAAAAAATTTATTTCGTCGGCCATTTCTCCAAATGTTGATTCACCCAAATCATCAATTTCAACGAATTTTGTGTTATTTTAAAATTAATGAAATTCCTACATATTTTCTATAATTGAAATTTTTATCAACATCTTAATTCATTATTTTTTCTTGTATCTGTTTATAACTTTCGTTTCTTCTCCTTTTGAATATTCTATTTTATTGTCAGGTATATTGAGCGGTTATCAAACGAATCCAATATTTATCATATTCGCATTAACGGTGAAAAGAACGATAGGTCTTTATAAACAAGAGACAATTTCTTTTCCATTCATTGATGGGTCATAAAAAAGACTAGTGTAAATTATAAAATGAATTTAATACCAAAAGTTATTTACAGCTTTGGTTACGTTTTGGCTATCAAGAAGAAAGCACAGATTAAAAAATGATGATGAGATGGATGAGACTTTCTGGATGAGATTTTATATAATTTTATACTTTTAGAATGTTCTTTCCTTCATATATTGAAAGGAGTTAGAGAGCCTATTTCAAAACATGCCATCCAAATTCTTGACATAACTTATATTATCAAGCTCACGCGTCGCGCAACAATTGAACGGCTTAGTCATCATGGATTCCTATTTGTAATTTGGTAATCGGGACTCATAAATTGACAGAAATGCCATTTTTATATTAAAAAAATTTAATAATTTCAAATAACATTCATAATTTTTAACTATACATCATGATTTTCATGCAAAGATTTATTCGTTTAAAATTTAAATTATAAATTCAATATTAAACGGAAAATAATTGTTAATTTAACTTTCAACTCTCTCAATTAGCTATTGTGGTGGTAAATTTTTGGTATTTTTGGAGGGTGAGGAACGGTTTAATCCCGCCAAGCTTTATGGCGGAGGGCCAGATATCATCTACGGGGCAGGAGCAATTACTTTTGTCTAGTGACTACATTACGAGGCTTCTAATAAAAAGGTCCCGAGTTCTATTCTGAACCAATATCACCTTCCACAATATGTATTATAAATTACAACTATCCATTAAAATCATTCAGCAGGTTAAATTTGAGGATATTAAGAGTAATAAATAACTTATTCTAATTCTATGAAACCTATCTAGGAATGCAAAGAGAGAAGCAGATAATTAGTTAAATACTCAAGCAAATGTATATATTATATTTTAAAAATATTATTAATAGAAATAGTAATATATGAAATTATATTTTAATAATAGAAAAGTAAGGCATTAAATGCTCCTTTATATGATCACTTCGGAATTTTAAGAAAAACTTTCGCAACTGCTCAGATTTTATATGTTATTTTTAAATTTCAAATCGATTTTTTTATATTCATTTCTAGTTCAAAATTCAATACAGTAAAAGCTCTTTATTCGCGGGGTATATGTTCCATAAATATGCCGCGAATACAGAAACCGTGAATACGGAATGGTAATTTATATCAGATTATAAGGGATACGTTCCTAGGTGACAAAAAAAATATATTTAAAAAATCAATTTAATTGAAGTTTTTGAACATTTTTATTAATTATCTTAAGGCTAAGGCCATAGTTTGAAGAAGTTTGTATTTTTCTCTTGCTTGGCAGTTTTAAAAAGCTCCTTCAATTCAGACTGATACGCACCAGCCGCATTAGCAATTTGCCTCTTAAAAATAAGACTTCGTTCCATAGACGAATCAATGTTCATAAAGAAATCGCTAAGTTCATTTGCCATTCACCACCTTCACTAAGACTTTTCAAATGAAATGTCACGTTTCCAGTGCTTGTTGAAGCCTCTTCTTCAATGGGCTGTGAATTTAACATTTCCTCCAAGTCGTTTTCAGTCAGATCTTCATGTTGCGATCAAAGCAATTCCTGAATGTCGATTCTATCAGTTCGAACCCATCTCGTCCTATTCCATTCACGATTTCGACTATGTTTGCAGTCTAAGTTTGAACTTGCACAGATCCTTCGTCATTTTCCGCAATCAGAGCAGGCCACAGTTTTTCCCAGCATGACTTCAATGTGTGTGGCTTTAGTTCTTGCAATGATTCTTTTATATTTACGATGCATTTTGCTATGCCAAATTTCTTCCAGCATTCCATAACATTCATATCAGGATTGCATTCCATACACTGAAGTGACAAAAGTCATGGGATGACTGTTAATATCGTGTCGGTCCTCCTTTTGCCCGGCGAAGTGCAACAACTCGGCGTGTCATGGAGTCCACAAGTCGTTGGAAGTCCTCCGCAGGAGTATTGAGCCATGCTGTCTGTATAGACGTCCATAATTGTGAAAGTGTGGATAGTGCAGGAGTTTGGGCACGAACGGGCCTTTCGATGATGTCCCATAAATGCTCGATGGGATTCATATCGGGCGATCTAGGTTGCCAGATCATTCGCTGGAATTGTCCGGAATGTTCTTCAAACCAATCGCAAACAGTTCTGGCCCGGTGACATGGCGCCTTGTCATCCATAAAAATCCCGTCGTTGTGTGGGTACGTGAAGTCCATGAATGGCTGCAAGTGATCTGCAAACTGCTGAACATAACAATTTCCAGTCAATGATCGGTTCAGTTGCCCCATAGGACCAAGTCCATGCCATGTAAAAACAGCCCACACCATTATGCAGCCACCATCAGCTTGAACAGTGCCTTGCAGACAGTTTGGGTTCATGGCTTCGTGGGGTCTGCGCCACACTCGAACTCTACCATCAGCTCTTAACAACTGAAATCGTGACTCATCTGACCCCGCCACGGTTTTCCACTGGTCTAGGGACCAGTCGATATGCTCACGAGCCCAGGAGAGTCGCTGCAGGAGATGTCGTGCTGTCAGTAAATGCAGTCGAGTCGGTCTTCTGCTGTCATAGCCAAGGAAGACAAATTTCGCCGCACAGTCCTATCGTACACGTCCCTCTTACGTCCCAGAAACATAAAAAGAAGTTACCAGAAACATAAAACGTTTTATGGTAAAGCGGCTTTTACCATAAAACGGAACAGCAACATTTAAAAACATTGTTGACTCATCCGGCCAGACGAGAGTGGCGCCAATGAAGAAGCAGCAAAAAAATGACTTTAGTTTTCCATTATTATTATTATTTCCTGTCTATTCATTTTTCTTATTCGTGTTTCCGGTGGATTATTGTATTCAATTGAGTCGTTCATTCTGTATCCGTATAATTTGCTCCAACCTTTAAGCGTTACATTAAAATGGTTAAATTAGTCTTTGATATCTGCATTCTTCGCGTCAGATTCAAATGAATCGTCGGAGTGAGGCGAGTAAATTTTCATTTCTTAATAGTTACTTCTACCTTATTTCTTAGTCTTTAATTCTACAAATATACTTTATTCATTGAGTAATAAGGTTGCTTTCATTCTGTTTGTTTACGTTCTCAAAAACACCAATCGCAGCGAAGGCGGCTTATGTCAAAGTCATCGGCGATATCATTTAACTATATACTTTAGGCAAAGTTGTAATAATATATTTTATTTTTTATTAGTCCATTTGAAGGCACTTACAAAAAATATTAGGTTGGATACCTATTATCATCCTTTTATTATTATGTATGTACTTATTAGACTTGCGAATATAGGAATTTTTAATCCGCGAATAGTGAAAACGCGAATGAAGGAAGCGCGAATAAGGAGTTTTTACTGTAGTAAAATATATTGATTTATCACATCAAGACAGACCTGGCTGCATCCCTAGCCCAGAAAAATATATATATAAACTCCTTCGAATGGGAAAAATGATTTCCAAATTCCACTATTGTTAATCGTTAACGCTGGTTGAAAGGAAAGTATCAGTCAACTTCAAATTTGATAGCATTAAATGATTCAGTGATTACATTAAATTAAATATTTTAATTTGAAACCAGGTGATTTTTATAACATAAAGCGAATTATAACAGTTAACCGCGGTCTCATTAAGCGGCTTTTACTGTAGTAGAAAACAGGGCTTAATTTTTTGAATGCATACGGTGAAAACTTTTAATAATAATTCAAATTCGAACGAAGATGGCGAAAAGTTTTTTATATAAATACTACATATATTTCTAGATCTAGATGACATATTTATGCGAATATCGAAACATAGTGCGAACGAAGTTCTTAAAAAATTGTTATTAGAAAGCTCTAACAATATTCTGTAAAAACGAAAATTAAATTTTACCGATAAAACACCTCAATTGTACTGTGAATTTTTTTTCTTCAATTTTACAATTCCTGTTCATCTATAAAACGAGCAATTGTGCTTATTTTTCTGAGATTTTCTTTTATTTTCGAATATCCATTAATCATTTAATGTAATGTAGCTAGTTAAAAATACTTGGATTTAAAAAATTATACGCATAAACACTAAGAAAAAATGTATTTAAACTTCGGCTAAAGTATTATATTTGAAGACACAAAGCATTTTAATATATTAGGAACGTTTCCTATCTAACTTCTGAATTTTTTTTTTTTTTTTTGCTTCAATTATAATAATAATACATCGATGGTTTTATTGCCTAAGATAATCTGAAATACCGAGATATCATAACAGGATATGTGACATAAAATACAGTGTAAAATTTGGTAACTAGAAATTAGATGGCATGCGTAATTGCCTATACTATATCATTTCACAAACATTACCTATCTTGATTAAAAGCAATATCATGAAGTATTCTATACGTAAAATAAATACCCCAATTACCCATACATAAAATAAATACCTTCAAATCGGAATTCCTTCGAATCAATGATCATTTAACATTAAATTACATAAATAAAAACTAAATTATTGCCATCATAAAATCTTTAAGCTGATAGAAATATAAAAATCAGAAATGTTATCTATTGAGCTTTATTTAAACTTACATTCAGTAATTCGATAATAAACCCGCTTCTTTCAAATGACTCCTCTCTGGCACGAATTCCAAACGTGCATCATTTTGACGTTTATTTATTTTTTGTTTGTTAAAATACCTCCTGAGCGGTGAGAAGATGAAGATTAATTTTGGGAAAATCGATACATAATTACTCATCTAATTCAACTTATTAGGTGAATAATTAAGCATCGAATTACTTTTTCCGAATGCAAAGCAGTGCCTTTGTCAAATAATATGGCACTTTGTCTTTGGGATTAGATTTCGCGCTGAATCTTGATAACGCTTTTAAATCACAAAAGCAAATGGAAATAGAAAATTATCAGTGCTTGAATTGGCATTCAGTAATGTCTTAATATGACTAATATGTTTAATTAAACGCTTTCACAGTCAGATTGCAATCATAAATATGGAACAAACTCTTAACATGAGATGTTGTATACTTTCATTATAAAAAAATGATACTTTTCCGTTATACGGAAGCAACGAAAAACTCGCCAAAAATGCAAAAATACGTCAAATTTAACATCCAAATTCGTCAAAAATCACGTTATTCGCTTGGCTACTTTGTCCACGTTTTGCTCATATTGGCGACATTTGTTTCGCCTTTCGCTTCCCTTGGAGACTTGGCTCACATTGGCGACGTACATCTCGAGCCTGTACAACGGAAAAGTACCAAAAAATTTACAAATTTTCAGACGTGACACAGAGCTTTCAGAATGTCATTTGCATCCTTAATTTTCATAACAATGTTAACTATCTTCAGAAAAAGACCTAGAAAATCTCTAAGTGAACGCCGCAGGTTTAACGATGATGTGACTTCAAAATGGAAATTTAACTATAAAAAAAATCCTTCTCCGATTCTAGGCAATATTACGTCTTAATAATGTATAATAACTTTATATATATATATATATATATATATATATATATATATATATATATAATATAAAGTCTTTGAAACACAATAGAGTTGGTATTCCTTTAAACATTTGATATTGTTTGGGATATTTATCATGTTGGAAGATTTAGCTTTGTGACAGTCCCAAATTCACAACGCTAGGAGCAACATTTGTAAAAAAAATATTTAAATAGCTATTTTGCTCATTATAGATTCGACAAATACTAAATTATAGACTCCTATTGCCACCATACACCACCAGATCTTAATGAATAACCCCCATGTATTATTAGACAAATACTAAATTATAGATTCCTGTTGCCACCATACATTCCCAGGTCTTAAAGAATATACCCCATGTATAATTTTCTTAATTGAATATTTATAACTGGAATCTTCATCTTTTTTAGTTTCCATATTTTTGCTAGCTTCTTAAGTCAGTTTTTTCTTGTCACTAAATAAAATACTACTACAGATATCTATATTCTTATTAAGGTAATTTTTTATAAACAGCAGATGCTTTTTCTGGCTGAATTTCATGATGAATGCTCTCTTATGCGGAATCCTACAATGTAACCCAAGTTCATGAAGGGTCCACTTTATTAATGCTTGTATTTACTGTATTTGCTGATATTTGTGAGACGCTTATAAATATTTTAACAGCACTTGAAGTTGGATTAGATTTGATCTCATGGATTGTTGTTCTCATTTCTGTATCAATGAGTCATCTTGGTCGCCCAGTTCTCCAAAAATCATTAATCTATTTGCATTTGAAATATTTGTCAAGAATTTTGTACACGGATTTACTATTTTTCTTTAAGTTTACTATCAGTTTTCTCATTTCGTGTGATATTTCTTTCTCTATTACTAAATCTTCCAGACTTTTCTAGAAACTTTTGTATATTGAGACAGAAGATACGACTTTAACTTATATTAAGATCATTTAAAAAGAAATGTTAATATCTATAAAATTAAAACTTTTTAAGGAGAAAGAGATATAAGTTTTATTTTTAGAGCATAAAATTGAATGCTCTTATATTAAAGTTGAGTTATTTCTTTGTGTATTTTATTTTAATTGAAGTTTTATAAGTTATATGATTCTGCTTAAATAAGTTAATAACTGTATATATCCACTTTGTAAGTCAATTATATATTTGTTATAACATATTTTTAAAATCCATTTTCTTTTGACTTTTACTGTATTACTGTTGATCAAATATTTATCGCTTATATGATCACAATACATGAATAGATATCTAAAATTCATAACATTACAGGGACGAAAACGAATACGGCATATCAAAAGCAATGAGCTTAGACAGCAGCTACTTTAGAAACTTCTAACAAAAGTTTGCATGTCGGAATATTTTTGGCAGAATTTCATGATGAGCTCCGCAAATCATCCTAAATTTAGTTAAAGAATCCAACTGAAATCAATGCAATTTTTCCTAGTTTTTAATAACTGAAAAAGAGAATGTATGATCTGCTTTAAACAAAAATAATAAGTTTTTAATTGTAGATCTCTCTGAATATGCAAATTACAAAATTATTTCTTTTAACGTATTTCCGCCTTCGAATGTCGTACTGTGAACTCTTTCAAAGTATCAACTTTTTTGCAAAATAGTTAATATGTTTATGAGTAGGCTTCGTTTTTTTCCTTTATGAACCTTTTAATTAACTTTCGTTCTCAGCTGATTAGGGACAAATAATCTAGTCAGTTCCAATTTCTCTTCATGTGCCTATGTACAGGGGTGTCATAAAATAAACTTCCTTGTTTGGAGACATGATCAGCTAAAGTTTATGAACGAAATTAATTTACAAATTTCATATGCTAACTATAAAAAACAAGAATATATGAATTCCAAAAGAAAGAAACCAGGTACATAAAAATAAGATCAGCATATTATAAATGTAAAATTAATGTTGATTAATAAAAAAATATTATTTATGAATTTTACACTATATGGCATTCGCTTCTGTGTAAATTATTCACTTTCAGGTATTCACAACATAAATTTTCAGACATCAAGCTTTAATTTTGCATAATAAATTTATCGTGCTTTCGTTGCAAATATTGATTTCAATACTTTTGTTTAGATAATTTTTCTTGTTTTTTAACTATTTGCATTGTTTTAATCATTCTTCCTATAACATCTACAACTTGCATATGAAATTTATTTTTATTCCTTTATATAAATGTATTCTTGTATATGAAAGTCAATGTACTGTTATGAATTTGGGGTTCTTTCGATTTTTCTAGTTGATATAGTAATGGTCCCTTAAAAGTCTGAAATATTTATTACAGAAAATTCTAGTAAATTCAATACTTTACACAAGCCAAATATTACAGTTACGCACCTGAGTACAGCGTAATTTGGTTGTAACACATAGCAGAATAACAGACGTTATAAAATCTCAAACGATCAGATCACAAGCGAAAATTGTCCCAGTGAACTTGTCTCTCCACTTACCTTCTCACACATTCTATTTGTGCCCTACCTTGGCGAGATATGACATATATTATTCCACTGATTTCCAGAAAATTCCCACAACTCCAAAAATATTAATACTAGAACTTTGGTTCCCGAATTTTTGGAATGTCACCAATTCGCCGATAAATTCGAAAAATTGGTAGCCAAGTGGCAACCCTGCAAATGTAGAAACTGATTTTTTACTAGTGGGCATTTGCATGTGAAATATAATTTGTCTAAAACATTTGCATGGAAATATTATAAAAATACAAAACATTTACATTTCTGTAACAGTGTGAGATTTGATTTTCATTTACTTGTTTTGGCTACAGATCCCATCCAAACAGGGAAAATTATTTTGTGGCCACGCCATATTATTGATTCAGGAATATTCCAGAATTCCTTCCTTTAAACCTACAATGGTTTGGAAATAGTGAATCATTTCTAAATAAACAGCGATATTTGCGTACAAAAGTTAACACCTTCTGAGGAATCGCAATCTAATAAAATTAATTACTTATTTTCAAGGTAAGACGTAATATTCTTAGTCATCACGAATATAAAAGTATTAACGTAGGTGGATCATCACAAATTACTTGAAAAATTATCGTAAATGACAAGAGGTCATTAATGAAGATAGCATTGAAAGAAGAAACATACAATACTTTTTTAAATGAAGATTTGATGTGTTTATGGTCGAAATTTATATTCCTGCATTCATGAATTGCTTCATTTTTTTCTAGAAACATTTTCGTATTTCATTTTGTTTTTGAGTTAAGATTTGTTGAGAATCATTATTTTCCATTTATTTTCCTTTCTCATTTTTATCCATAGTGATCAAATTCAATGAATAATTCAGCACAATCTTCTAATACGATTGAACCACAAGATTTTAATTTCAAAAGTACATAATCAACATATTATTAAGTACGTCTTCTTGGCACCTTGGCAGATCTCTTCAATATATTTTATTTTCGATAGTATAAATTAAGAGTAGCTTGGAAACTTTATGAATATTTATTAAATTATACATTATTTAAATTATCAATTTATTATTTATTATTATTAACTTATTAATTCGCAGTTATTTTCTACTGAGGCAATATAAACATAAGTAATTATTTATCTTGTAAAACCCTTTATAGCTCTCAAAAATGATTGAAAATTTTCTGTAAACATAATTCACTTAAGCTTAATTTATCAGGTCAATGACGAAATGAGGCACGAAATTAGATAAAAATTTCAATTTCATCTAATTCAATTGCATTTTTGTTTGAAGATGTTAAAAGCGCACCAAAGATTGGAAATTTATTAAGGATAAATTTATTGTGAAATGTGATATGGCAAATATTAAATTCATATACTTTCTCTTATATATTGATCCTGGTGGTGGTGGGTCTAATGCCAATTGGTCATACCGAGCCTGAATGAGCGGAGCTCTTTTGAATTAAGGCAGAGATTTGCGCTTTTCGTTGTTAACGAGCACCGTTCAGGTGAAAGTACGACTGTGCTCGAATACACCCGTCAAACCCCTTTTTAGGGGGTGGTTGAACTCATGCATCCATCTGCAAGTCAGAATTCAGATCCAAATCAGAGACCGACTCATCCCAGATTCAGTACCCCCAGAGGTATCATTTGTTATGGGAACTTGGAGGACTTTGCTGCCATGACCTATTTGACGTGCCCCTACTGCCATTAACCAACACGGCGGTATTTGGCCGAGACGAGGACAGAAACCGCGATCTTTCTGTTGTGAGACTGACGCTCTACCAACCAGGCCTATATTGATCCTGATGTCAATATACATTTAACAATATGAAAACAAATATATTTATCAATTATTTGTTGAGAATAGCGTATAGGCCTGTAATTTCTTTTTCTTGACTTGAAACCTTAAATATGAACTCCGTATCTTCAAAATATATCCGGTATCTATAAACAAACGATCCTATTTTAAGTTATTTAAGTTATCATTATCCGGAATTACTATACAGAAACTTCTGAAATTTTGTGTACAATGATAATTTTTTGAGTGAATAAAAAAATTGTTTTAATTTCATCAAAGGAGAAATTCTTTTGTGAATTACATCTTTACGAACTTCTTTCTTTAAATTTTAGCATCTATTTATTTGTAGATCGCTCTAATACAATCTCATACTCATTAAGTTACATAGTATGTAAAGTAATCTAAAAAACTTTAATTTAAACTTAAATATTTTCTTAGATACACCTTCGACAACAAGTGTCATTGAACGTAGTCGAACTTGCGGCTCTCACATTTAACTTTAATTTTTAAAAAGTTCTTATGCTTTATTTTTGCCATTTAAACTATTCAAAATTTGTCTCTATAAATATTCAATCGAACATGCAAACATTTCCTACTCTGCACGTTTTAGTTTTTGAAACAAATTTAAATTTTAAAAAACTCGTTCCACATTTCGCAATCATCCAAATAAATTCTCAAATTACCTTTTAAACATTGGCAGTTGTATTTCAATTACCATTTCATATAAATGAATTTACTATTGGCAATAAAAAGAAGATATTACTAGTAAATACTTCGAGGTAAGAAATTATCCGATGTTATCGAATCCAAACATCCAGTTTAATTTATGATGCGCATATATATAATTTTAATTTCAGTTAATGAAAAATTAAGCAAGCTTTTAGTGTTTTTTATGATATTTTTAAAAAACATTATAATTCATATTTAAAATTTTAAAGAATTATCTTTTTACTAATATTAGTTTGGTATATTATTTAATTGACATAAATTTTGGCATCTCAATTTAATTAGCGTTTAAAAGTATTCGTATGTTTTATAATAATATTTTTATTAATCCGAATGAAACCCACACCATGTTCATTACGATTTGTAGTATTTCACTCGTTCATTCTTAACTTTTTTCTTGGCTGAATCAGAAATTTATACTGAGTAATCTTTGATATACAATAAAAGATCTTTATTCGCTGGGTATATGTTCCATAAATATGCCGCGAATACAGAAACCGTGAATACGGAATGGTAATTTATATGGGAATATAGGGGATACGTTCCTAGGTGACAATATATCGAATCGAAGTTTTTGAAAATTTTTATTAATTATCTTAAGGCTTAGGCAATGGTTTGAAGAACTTTGTAATTTTCTCTTGCTTGGCAGTTTTTGAAAGCTCCTTCCATTCAGATTGATACGCAGCAGTCGCATTAGCAAATTTGCCTCTTAAAAATAAGGCTTCGTTCCATAGACGGATCAATGCTCATAAAGAAAGCGCAAAGCTCATTTGCCATTCTCAAACCTTCACTAAGATTTTTCAAATTAAATGTCACGTTTCCAATGCTTGTTGAAGCCTCTTCTTCAGTGGGCTGTGAATTTAACATTTCCTCCCAGTCGGTTTCAATCAAGCGATTCCAGCAATTCCTGAATGTCACTTGATCGCTGTTCGAACCCATCTCGTCCTATTCCATTCGCGATTTTGGCTGTGTTTGCAGTTTGCATTTTACAACATACTTTAGGCAAAGTTGTATTAAGATCTATTTTACTTTTTTATTAGTCCATTTTACGGCATTTACAAAGGAATTGGGTTGGATACCTATTGGAATCCTTTTATTACTATGTATGTAGTTATTAGATCCGCGAATAAAGAAATTTTTAGTCGCGAATTTAGAAATTGGGTCACATTTTTTTAATCCGCGAATAATGAAAACGCGAATGAAGGAAACTCGAATAAGGAACTTTAACTGTTTTACAAAAATTCTGAAATTTATTTTGTAGCATATTCAAAAATACAAAGTTTAG
The DNA here is from genome assembly GCA_026543055.1 of Argiope trifasciata. Taxonomy (NCBI): domain Eukaryota; kingdom Metazoa; phylum Arthropoda; class Arachnida; order Araneae; family Araneidae; genus Argiope; species Argiope trifasciata. The sequence continues at coordinate 1,624,596 of JAPMOQ010050131.1, forward strand.
TTGTTCTTCTTTCTATCATTATATATTTTACAAGCATACTCTGATTCATTAAACATTTTTCGGGTTTAGTTGAAGTTTAATAACTTCTCTCAAAATATTTTTTAAACATTATTCATTTCAGAAAACATGTTGCTGATTTAGTTTAATTAATCTTCGCTTACAGTTAAATTTCAAATCTGAAGCGAAATCAAAGAAAAATAATAAGACATATAGCATAATGAGCATGAGAGTATAATGCATATATACTCTCATGCTCATCATCATTATCAACTATACCACTATTAAAATTGGAAGCTTTGATGAAAACCATTAGGCCATACAAGGGGTGTTTAAATGAAAAAGTAAGAAATGATCCTTTAGGTATAAATGAAGGCTTTATTTAAAGTGTACACATAGGCATGGGAGCAAGGATCCCATTGATTAACGAGCCGAAGGATTCCTTGTTCCCAGGATTCTTGTGACCCTGATGAGACCCAGTCTTTCACAGTGCCCTAGTGTTCTCAATCCAAGTTGAAGCGCTCCCCTTTCAGTTATTTTTTTCAGGGGACCAAATACATAAAAATCGCAGGACGACATGTCAGGGATATAAGGAACAAGGTCTAGTTCCTCCCACTTGACCATTTCTGCTAGTGTGACCACATGTGTGGAGCAGAACAGCACCCTCCATGAGTAGCCCCGGTCTTTTATTCCTAATGGACCTGTGTAGTCTTTGAAGTATTTAATAGTGATCATCGGAGTTATGGTCCTGAAAAGACCATAAGAAAGAGAGGCACTTCAACTCTGACAGTGAAGTCAAGGACTCTGTGAAGGACTGGGTCTCGTCACGGTCACAAGAATTCTGAGAGCAAGGCATCCTTCGTTTCGTTAACCAATGGGATTGTTGTATTCAGGCTTATGGTGTATACCTTTAATCTTCATTTATACCCACAATGTCCTTTCGTGCCTTACCATTTGAACATCTCTTGTAGTTGCCTCCAAAAGACACAATTTAAATTTTATATAATCAGTATGCCCATTGAGCCAACTGATCGCTGAAGGTATGTGGTAATGAAATAAAGGAAATAAAAGAAGTGAAACTGTTATAACTGTAAAATGCCATTTTAATACTAATAGCCTATAAGCTAGCTGATAATTAAATCAGACAAATGGGGGTTTTTTTGGTGACATTTTCCAGTAACCGTGATTAGTCTTGACAACTATCCCTATTATCTTCCGAAATGGAGATGTTAAATACCCAGCTTTATCATCCTATATTAATAACTCCCTTGACCTACATGGTGAAGGATCTGAATCTGGCCTTATGTAAGATTAATATCCATTAGTCAATTTATTCTTTTTCTTTCAACAGTAAATGTCATTTCGTTTCCGATTTTGCAGTCATCTAAGATGGCGAATTTTTGGCGAGTTTTTGAAAGGTTAGCAGGATATTATCGTCATTAACGAGAAACCGAGCCCTAGTCTCAGATCATATTTGAAATCATTGAAACTAAACATTCTTCCTCTAGCATGGAATAACATTTGTGTGATTGATTTTGTTTCGTATGGTTTCAGATAGTGTATTTCCAAATGTCTTTTATACCTTCCTTTAAATAAAATCATGCACTGTTTCGAGACTTAAATTGTAATTTCAATATGAAAAATCGAATCATATGAATTATTTATTATCTTCTGGCGAGTCTGCAACTCATTATATTAATTTTGATATACTGCAGAGAAGTATGAAAATCGATCACTCGCCTGTTTAAAATAAAATAAATGCATATTTTGTGATTTAATATTTTTTTTAAATTGACTATATTATTGTGGAAAATTATATTTTAAATAAATATATAGAGCAGGAAAATGGATTCTAGGAAAGAAAGTTCTAAGAAAACTCATTTCCCCTTTCATTAACGAAGTAAATCAGTATTGCATGATGTTACATTAATTCGTAACAATTATTTTCTCATTATAATAAAAACATACCAACCAATCAGCATAACAATATTACGTCGCCAAATTTTCTCTGTTTTTCTTCCCTATTTATATGCACCTAAATTTAACTGGGACACCTTTTGCCATAAAATTGCTCCGTTGAAAATTTAATGTCCATTACTTTAACAAATATTGTAAATTTAATTGGTTTATTAATCATTTTATTTATATAGGCCAGTATAGCATTTTCAATTTCTTTAATTAAATCACTAGATTTCATTGTTAAGTGAGTAATTTATTTTCTTTATTATTACTTTAAAAGGTATTGGCAAGAAATATAATCAACTATTTGAATATGAAATGAAAGATTTTATTTATTGGAGTAAATCAAACTATAATTTTGAAAATGTATTTTATTTCATTGTACTTGATTTGAGTAATGTACAGTAATAATAGAATTAAATAATCATAATTTTATTAATAAAACATGCTCTGATTATTCAATTGTTTTTCATCAATAACTTTTCCCAAAATATGAATATTGCAGCAATATGCATATATAAAAAAATTGTCCTAATCCTTTCAAAATTTTACAAAATAGAAATATTTAAAAAAGTTTTTTGATTTAAATTTTCTTATCATATTGTAAAAAAGATTCCACTCGTAATCTAAAAATGACTCCAAATAATAAGAATATATATATATATACTAGCCGCCTTTGGTGAACAGCTGGTTCGCCATGAGTAATGCGTTCTAAAATTTTAAATTAAATCGCATATTCATTACCCTTGATGTAATTCCGGGCATTGATTGGCCTGAAATTAATATTTTCTTTAAGATGTTGGACGGAAAGTTCTAAAAGAACACGTTTTCCTAATAATATTCTATAATTTTATAAATCAGTCAGTTTAACTTATTAATTTGGAAGACTGATTGATGTAGTAACTTTTATTTGAAATATTAATAAAAACGTTTTGTAAAATATGGCTCACAGAGCAAAGTATGAAGAAATCTAAAACTCATTATTCATAAATACATTGTTTGACTCAAGCTACATAAAATGTAAGTATTTACTTCATTTAAATCAAATTACTAGTATTAAACAATATATATGACTATTAATAATATTTTACAAATTGACCATTGGACCAGAATTTGAATGCATATCCTGCATAAATTCAATCCTTTATAAATAAATATTTAATTTAATTTATTGAATAATGATAATTTATTGAATTAATGATTTAAATATTACAAACGATCATAGAATCCTTTGCCTTGCATTTTTTAAAGAAAATAATCACATTTTATATTTATTTTATTTTATCCAGTCACGAGTTGAAAGTTACATTTCTTTAGATTTAATTTGCTGTAATAGTTGATTTTTTTGCGGTAATAGTTGAATTTGAACTTCCGTTAAAATGATACGGTGATAAAACCTAATTTTTTTCATTTGACGTGCAGATTAAATTTTATTGTTTTATCCGAAATATATTGATGAAAATATGTTTAAAACATTTCTTTAGTAATTCGTTTAAAATAGGAGTTTAAGCTATATGTTAAAACACTGATACCATTAGAAAGCTAATTTTTTAAATCTTTAACTTGATGTAAAAATCACTTTTGTGCGATAATATTTTCGGAAGTTATAGTGAAAAAATGTTGAAATTTCACTTAATTTTTAATTAATTCAAATTCTAATTTTAAAAAATCGAAAAAAGGGCTAACGGTGCATATTCCCGAGCCCCAAAGTATACATGTACCAAATTTGGTAGCTGTAGATCCCACGGTCTGACCTATAGAGTACCAACACACACACATTGAGCTTTATTATAAGTATAGATAAAAAATATGTTATTTTTTTTTAAATCAATACAAAATTTAAGAAATAGTTGAAGTTAAAAATTCAGTTTTTAGTAGTTAAAGAGTTAGTAACTTTATTCGGAAAAACTTTTTGAGTTTAATGTTCTAATAATTTACCGGTTATGCTACCAAAACATTAAAAATGTTTTTTTTCGGTGATGTTGCCAAAATATTAAATATGTTTTTTAAAGTAAGCGAAAAAGGGAAAAAAATTATTGAATAAAAGATTTAGATGTTACAAACGATTATAGAAACCTTTGCTTTGCATTAATTTTTTTAGAAAATATCAAATTTTATGTTTATTTTATTTTATCAAGTCACGTGATGAAAGTTGCATTTCTTTAGACTTAATTTGCAATGGTATTTTTTTTTTTTTAATTTGAACTTCCGTCATTGTTTTCTTTTATTTTATCCAGTCACGAGCTAAAAAAACATGGTTAAAATATTTCTTTAAAAATTCGTTAAAAATATAAACTTAAATTATACATTAAAATACTGATACCATTGGAAAGCTAATTTGTTTATCTTTAAATGGATGTAAAAATCTTGTTTGTGCGTTAATATTTTCGGAAGTTATAGCGGAAAAACGTCGAAATTTCGCTTAAATTTTAATTAATTCAAATTCTAGTTAAAAATTAAAAAAAGGGCTCCGAGGTGCACATTCCGGACCTTCAAGGTATACATGTACCAAATTTGGTAGCTGTACGTCCAACGGTCTGGCCTGTAGAGAGCCAACACACACACACACACACACATTGAGCTTTATTATAAGTATAGGTGTGTGTGTGTGTGTGTGTGTGTGTGTGTGTGTGTGTGTGTGTGTGTGTGTGTGTGTGTGTGTGTGTGTGTGTGTGTGTGTGTGTGTGTGTGGGTGTGTGTGTGTGTGTGTGTGTGTGTGTGTGTGTGTGTGTGTGTGTGTGTGTGTGTGTGTTTAGCCGTGATATATATTTAAATAATAAAGTTATTCAGTCACAAAAATTC
>JAPMOQ010050131.1:1639353-1700842 GCA_026543055.1 Argiope trifasciata
AGCTACTTATCTGGATTTAAGGATCAAAATTGCTAATGATAAAACAATAGTCGGTATTCATAATAAAAGAGACGAATTCAAATTTAATATAATTAAACTCTGTAATTATCACTCTAACCTTAACTCTAAAATTTTCAAAAATTTAATTTTCTCACAATTCAATAAAATTAAAACAATTTGTAATAACAAAATTTCTTTTATAAAAGCAACAAATAGTTTTATTAAAAATTTAAACAATAATGATTTTCCCAAAAACTACTGTAATATCAATATTTTAATAAAAAAAGAAATAATGAAATATTAGTGAAATAGATGGCGCTAATTAATCCCATTTATGTTTAGTTACACTGTAGTATTATTATTATTGGAAAGGAAGAACGGCCAGGTCTGTACACTTATTGTTTTCTTAATTTAGTCATTAATTGTGATTTTTCTTATGTAGTTTTACATTTTATATATATTTGTTTCATTTGTTGATGTTTTTAATGTTTTGCTTTGTTTTTGTCTTTTGCTGTTAAAATTGGTATGTCTCTTTTGCCTTCATTTTCGGGGGATTTTCGGGCCACGAGGTGTCAATACTTTTGACCATTGTCCACCGATGCCTCACAAAAAAATCCCTTATTAGGAATCCTTGCTTGAAAATGGCTCCTGACGAAGTTTTCAGGCCGGATTCTTTTTCTATTGACTGCTTTTTTCTATTGATTATTGTTTTGATTCGGTTGTCTTATTTTGTTTATATATATATATATATATATATATATATATATATATATATATATATATATATATATATATGGTTCCCTTAAAAAATCATTTGCACTCGAAATTGACCTTTCTTCCCCATTATTTATAATGAAAAAAATTAAGTTTCCTTTATAATTTGCTAAAGTTTGTTAAATGTTTGCATTTCTATAAATGTTTGTAAAGAAAAAGGGAATCTCACTATTATTTTCGGCTTTTGTACTTGTTTTTCATAAGTATACAAATTTTAATTGATTGAGATCTCAAGTTAAATTACCAATCTTGTACATATAATACTTGATAGTTTTGAATGCGAATATTTATGAAATATGCGTGACAAATTAATTTTTAAAATATGGTTAAACTGCCTTAAACATGACATTCATCAAAATTCTGTATTACCTACAAAAATTATTCACAAATAATTCTAAGTCTTAATAATAAATAATAAATTTTTATTTTAAATAAATAATAATAATTTTAATAATTAATTTAAATAAATAATAAAAATTAAATTTCATCCCGGTTCAATAATTTAAGCATTTAATCATATTTGCACAAAATGATATATGTTGGTAACATTATGAATAGTTTCAGTCATGAAACGCGAGATTTTATAAAAATTATTCTTAGATAGCTACTTACTACAAGAAATTAAATTGATTTCTCATCCTGAATCTTTCAGTATGCTTTTTATTTTGTGTAATATTTTTATAATTATATTATCATCGTATGTCAAATCATTTTATTTCAATTTCTATTTCATAAATATTATATTTTAAACAATTTATTCTTTATACCCATTATTTTTAACCTAAAAGCAATATTTATTTGATATGATGTTTGTTAGAAAAAATCTTTTACTGTCAGAATTTTTATGTTGGGATTATCTAATAGTTCCATAAAATATGTATCTATTAATAAAATGAATAATGAGAAATTGGAACAACTTGGTTTCCTTAAATACCATAAGGAAAGTACCACACCATATTGTAAGTACTAATTAATTTCCTTTGTAATACTCTCAATTAAGATATTTAATTTTAAGCATTTCTTCAGAAAACTCTCAAGTCCATCAGGAAAAATTAAGATGAAAGGAAAATAACCAAGCACTACGCATGGAAGTTAAAGAATATAAATAAAATTTCTTTTTAAAAAACAACAAAATAAAACCCTTTTAAATTGATATTTCTGATATTATATCATTTTACTATCCAGACAGAAAAATCAATTGATCCAGTTTATCAACTGCTATCTTTACATTTTTTTCCATTACGGTAATTGAAATTTTTTTATATTTTCAATATTTTTTTTTACTGAAAATTAGAAGCCAACCAACGAAGGATTAAGTAAATCACAGCTTGTTAATAACAAACAAAAAATACTACTTTTAATAGTATATCTGGTAATTAATTACGAATGATGCAGGATAAATTTAGATTAAGACTGAGCATTTTTTGTTGCAAAATTTAAATAATTATGATTTTTTAATGAAAATAAGGGCATTTTAATACGTTTGAATACTTTTTATAATACATCCTCTATCGTTGTTGCCACTTCAAATATATTTCATTTAAATTTTGAATAAAAATTTGAATTTTTCCCCAAAACTGTAAATGAAATACATTGATTTTATTATTTTTAATGTTAATAATATATATATATATAATCTAGCCAATTAATTTTTCAAACCTTATTAAAAGCTGAAAAGTTTGTTTTCCAGGCTAAAAAAACTGTTAAATGGATAGGATATTGTTAAATGGAACACTTTTTATGCAATAATAAATATATTTTTGTTTTAAATAAAAATTGACCAAATTTTAATAAATGTTGCAACTAAATATTATGCATTTAACAATTTTTATGATAAAATTATAATATCATTTTATGTTACGGAAATAAAAATTTATTTCGAAATAAAAATCCAGTTTTTGTCATCCATTTGAAAAAAATACATAAAGAAGTACATATAAAAGATATGTGTGTGTTTCTCCTACAGCTATCACACTTGGTATACATACCTTGAAGAGTAAGAATGTGATCATCGGCGCAATTTTTAAAAATTTTATTGAGAATGCTAAGTAATTACCGAATTTTTTTTTACTTAAAAACGTTAAAACACAATTTGGATTTAAAAATTTTTATCACAATTTTCAAAACATTTATTGCCCATAACTGATTTTTATATAATTAAAAAATTTAAAAATTACCCTTTTAATCTAAGCTAAAAATTTGGAGAAATTTTTCCAAATTTCGACAATATTTTTACATAAAAGTAATTTTGACCTGATTCCGAACAACAGATTATGCGAATTCTGTGAATATTACTGTTATCTGAATTTATCACTGTTTCATAAAAACAATATTTTATCAGCTGATTTTCTTTCCTTGTTGAAAACTGAGAAAGAAAGATTTTGATTAATATCTATGTACTTTACAAGACAAATAAGAAATATTTGCAATATCGCGGAAGTTAGAGGATAAACCAGATATTTCATTTTAATAATGCTATAGGGCTGGTCTCCATTATAAAAGTTCATGTTTATCAATAAACAGAAAAATAAAACAGATTAAGTTGCACAGCTTCTGATAATCATGTATCTGAAGTCATAGTTGTAAATAAAATATGATCAATATTCTCAGCAAACCAGCTGGAAACCAATGGTGACTAATCTATACTTATAATAAAGCTCAATGTGTGTGTGTGTGTGTGTGTGCGTGTGTGTGTGTGTTGGCGCTCTACAGGCCAGACCGTTGGACCTACAGCTACCAAATTTGGTACAAGTATACTTTGGAGGTCCGGAATGTGCACCTCGGAGCCCTTTTTTCGAATTTTTAATTAGAATTTGAATTAATTAAAATTTAAGCGAAATTTCGACGTTTTTCCACTATAACTTCCGAAAATATTATCGCACAAACATGATTTTTACATCAAGTTAAAGATTAAAAAATTAGCTTTCTAATGGTATCGGCGTTTTAATCTATAACTCAAGCTTCTATTTTTAACGAATTTTTAAAGAAATATTTTAATCATGTTTTTTTAGCACGTGACTTGATAAAATAAAAGAAAACAATGACGGAAATAAAAGAATGCCGGAAGTTCAAATAACAGAATGCCAGAAGTTCAAATAAAAAAAATTATCATCCCAAAATAAATCTAAAGGAATGAAACTTTTAGCACGTGACTGGATAAAATAAAATAAATATAAAATGTGATATTTTCTTTACAAAATAAATGCAAAGCAAAGGTTTCTACAATCGTTTGCAATATCTATATCATTAACACAATAAATCTTCTTTATTTACAGTAAACATGATTGAATTTAGACAGGATATGCATTGAAATCTCAACTTAATGGCATATTTATGTAATCGTTTGCAATATCTGTATCATTAATTTAATACTTTTTTCCCTTTCTCGCTTTCTTTAAAAAAACATATTTAATATTTTGACAACATCACCGAATTTTTTTCAAAAAATATTTTGGAAGCATAACCGATGGTTAAAACTGACTGATTTAGAAAATTAAAGAATATTATTAAGAAAAGGTGTACTTTTAGAATTTTTCGTCCATCATCTTAAATAAAATATTAATTTCAGGTCAATCACTGCCCGGAATTACTTCAAGGCTGATGAATATGTGATTTAATTGAAAATTTTAGAACGCTTTACTCATGGCGAACCAGCTGGTCGCCAAAGGCGGCTAGTAAATAATAAAAAAAAAGCATTTCCGGTCTACTGAGGAGTTTTTCAGTTTTGCGTGTATATTTCCAAATTTATAACAAAGGTTTGACTAAATTATTTGTGAGTTCCGATATTTTAATATATTATTACTTTCATTTAAAAATTTTATGTTCCAATTTATTTCTTTATACTGTCGTATTTTAAAATTTCTATAAAAAAATATTGCAATATTTTTATTCATAAAGTTATTTCTTTAAATTATGTATGTATTTTTCTTGAATTTATGCAACAATGTTACATTAGCTCAGGAAGTATAATCGTACTTTTAAAGATAATTAAGCCATATCATTACAAATATTTATTTAATTTGGAAACGATGTTTTCCGAACCTTATAACTCACAGGATTTTCATTAGAACTACACATTAACTTGTTTCTGAAATAATTTCTGGATGAAAATGTTATTTGAGTTAATTAACCAAATTATGTTTAGTTAATGAATGAATCTTCATAGCGTCATTTCCATCGATACCAGTTTTGTAACAACACGATAATAAATATTCGAATTACAAAGATGGTACTTTTTAGGGGATTATACATACATATTGTCAACAAATAAAACTTGACATTAAAATGTTTTTAAAAGGATTTTTTTTTTTTTTTTACTTTTAGGTGAATATTCGAAATAAACTACCCTCAAGATGTCCTTAGCAGAAACTATTCACGATTTCGTTTTTACGTACGGTGAGTAGCATTTCTGACCATATGGTGAGCATATTTATTCCTTTATAATCATCCAAAAGTAAATGTTTTAAAACATTTTCTATTAATAACAAATAATGACTAAGAAATTTATGAAAGCAATTTTAATTCTTTTTATTAAAAAAAGAGTGACTAATAATATAAATATGATATGATTATGAATTTTATACAAATTTACATATGTTTGCTAAATTATTTTTAGAAAAGATTATTTTTACATTTTATGTAAATTCAGATACGTTTCCTGAAAAGCAGACAAATTTTTAACAAAATTTAGTTTATAGCATTATTTCTCAAGGAACGCGTACATGCACTTATATAAAGGAACCAACTAAATGAAGCATTCAGAAAAATGTAGTATCAAATTTAAAGACAGTATAAAATGGAATTATTTAGAGTTTCAATATCAAAATGAATTAATTAAAGTTTCAATATCAAAATTAAAGAAAATTAAATCAATTATTTTCTTCTTTAAAATATTGTTTTTTTTTACTGATGAAGATCACAAGATCTCTGAAAAAACCTTTTTCCCTTCATATCCTCCATCGTTCACGGACACAATATAAAAATGTAAATAAAAAATAATAGAAAAAGACCAAAACAGTCAAACAGCATATTATAAAAACCACCAAGCAAAACAAATACATTTCAAGTTCTTTCCGGATTAATGCCAATATAAAAATCAAATTTTAGATGTTCACTGCCATGACGTATCTAATTTTTCGAATAATCTATTAAGGTAAACTCCTTTTTACCTGCTTTGCAATCCTTCTCATTCTTATAATTGAGAAGGGTTTCGTCTAAATGAATAAATGGATCGGTATAGTTCGAGAATGAGTGTGAGCCACAGTTGACTCATATAGCAGTCGGTGTGCGGGATCTGATTTTAACAGTAGATTCAGCTACAGCAATGAACTTCGACATAGTGAAAGAAATCGGAATCCAAGAAGAGTTACAACTTATTCATCAAACAAAAATAATGAAACTATATATTGCAAAACAAACTTTGCCTTAAATCCCACAAGGTATAAAAATATATATGCAACTGAAATAATTAACTAAATTTTAAAAATAAAATGCAGGGTGATTATAATTTAAGTTCCATTGTGAAATAGTTATAAAAAGAAAACAACTCGAGCAAATGTTATCAAACTTGGTCATAGATTGAAGGAAGTTGTTTATTTTCACCCAACAAAAATTCATAACTCACCACCAAGGGTGAAATAACGCTGTTAAGAAAAATACGATATATAGACGCCTGTATAAAAGGCTTTGAATCATTTCTGAAACAAAGCATATTCACAGTTTAAAAGCACTGTTCATGGGGATAATCTAAACACTGTGGCGGAACTGACAGATTCGATGCACTGGCATGTGCGAAACATTCCTTCTAATATGTTGAGAAGGCGATTTAATTTGCTTTCAAAAATTGGTGGGCGACACATGGAGCATGCTTTGTAACACGTTTCAGAAACAAAAAAACACAATGTATGTTTGCCTGATTGATTCATGCACATAAAGTTTTTTTTAAACAATCTATTTGAAATTAAATATATCTCATAATCCCAGCAATTTAGTTAGCCGCGAGTGATGATTAGTAACTTATAAGGAAAAATAGAACTCTCAAAAAAAAAAGAACGTAACCTATCAACTGCAGAATTTTTCAGTTTTCCTTATATATTTCTAAATTTTTAACAGATTTACATATGTTTTTGGGTTCCTACAATTTTATATCTAATTATTTTTTCTCACAAAAATGTTATAGTCCAATTCAATTTTTTTGTACCATCGTATTTAAGTCATCTTGCTTTCCGTTTTAGCCAAAACATTAAATTTACTTTCTTGAACAAAAATAACAAAGTACCAAAACTCTTTTGGTGTTTTTAAGTAGCATTTAGCTAATTTTAATATGTCTTTCTCATTTACTTACTTTTTTTCCTACCAACGCAATCATGAAAGTAATTATTCCTTAATATGTTTCGAATTTGATTTAAAAAAATATATGTTTAATTGTTTTTTTAACTCACATTATTTTAAAATTAGATGATAATTGAGGAGTAGTATGCAATTATAACTGATATTATTTATTGTTAATACATCTGAAAACCTAAATATTTTTTAAAACATAGAATTGGAAAGTTAAAAAATATGATAAGTTAGATATGATTACATCTATCAGTATCAATGAAATTCATGAGTGAATAAAACTATAAAAAGTACTATTTTTATTCTAAATTTAATTAAAATTTGTCTTATCTTTAGCTTTTTTGTCGTCTAGCCGAAAAGAAATTTCTTTGTTTCGAAGAACTGTATTTTAAATTATCTGCGCTTTTCTGTTCAATAAAGATTTATGTTTTCTTAAATTAAAAGGCATTCGTATGCAAAATCTTATTCTTTTTATAATATCACGCAGTTTGATTACTAAATAAACATCAGTTCTAAAGAAAGCAAAATGCACATGTTTTTACTTCCGTTACTTATATTAGCGTCACCGTTTCTCACTCTAAAAATATTTTACTATATCTGTTTTACTTTTTTTTTCTAAGGATTTCGTTTCTCTCTAAAAAATGTATTCCAAATATCTAAATAAGAAAAAAAATTCATGGTATCATTATAACTGCATTTATGAGAGCCGGCAAATGTTTTACAAGTAATTTTTTCGCGCATATCTATATACTTATTAATAAAGCTCAATGTGTGTGTGTGTGTGTGTGTTGGCGCTCTACAGGCCAGACCGTTGGACCTACAGCTACCAAATTTGGTACATGTATACCTTGGAGGTCGGGAAGGTGCACCTCTGAGTCCTTTCTTCAAATTTTTAATTATAATTTGAATTAATTAAAATTTAAGCGACATTTCAACGTTTTTCCGCTATAACTTTCGAAAATGATATTGTACAAACATGATTTTAATATCAATTTAAAGATTAAAAAATTAGCTTTCTAACGGTATCAGATTTTTTTTAATTTATAGCGTAAGCTTCTATTTTTAACGAATTTTCAAAGAAATATTTTAACCATGTTTTTAGCACGTGACTGAATAAAATAAAAGAATACCGGAAGTTCGAATAAAAAAAATCTATCATCGCAAAATAAATCTAAAGAAATGCAACTTTTAGCACGTGACTGGATAAAATAAAAGAAATATAAAATGTGATATTTTCTAAAAAAAATAAATGCAAAGTAAAGGATACTATGATCGTTTGCAATATCTAAAGAATTAATTCAATAATTCTTCTTTACGGTAAACCTGATCGAATTTAGACAGGATATGCATTGGAATCCCGACTTAATGGGATATTTCTATTACCGTTTACAATATCTGTATCATTAATTCAATATTTTTTTCATTATAAAATGTGATAGTTTCTAAAAAAATAAATGCAAAGCTAATGTTTCTATGAAACCTGCATGTGCACGTCAAAGGGAAAAAATTAGTTATTAACACCGTGTTGCCATCATTTTGACGGAAGTTCAATTTTAAAAAAATCTATCATCACAAATTAAATCTGAAGAAATGTAACTTTTAGCACGTAACTGGATAAAATAAAATAAATATAAAATGTGATATTTTCTTTAAAAAATGCAAGGCAAAGGATTCTATGATCGTTTGCAATATTTAAATCATTAATTGAATAAATTATCTTTATTTATACAGGATTGAATTTATACAGGATATGCATTCAAATTCCTTTCCAATGGTCAATTTGTAAAATATTGTTAATAGGCATATATATTGTTTAATACTATTAACTTGATCTAAATGAAGTAAATAATTACATTTTATGTAGTTTGAGTCAAACAATGATTTTATGAATAATGAGTTTTAGATTTCTTCATACTTTGCTCTGTGAACCATATTTTACAAATTATTTTTATTAATATTTTAAATAAAAGTTGCTACATCAATCAGCCTTCTAAATCAATCATTAGAACTCACTGATTTATAAAATTAAAGAATATTTTTAGGAAAACGCGTTCTTTTAGAACTTTCAGTCCATCATCTTAAAGAAAATATTAATTTCAGGCCAATCAATGCCCGGAGTTACTTCAAGGCTAATGAATATGTGATTTAATTGAAAATTTTAGAACCCATTACTCATGGCGAACCAGCTGGTCGCCAAAGGCGGCAAATAATACATCCATACGAAATGCCATTCCGATCTCTCATATGCTTGCTACATGATCATACATCTGCAAACTTATTTTTATAATCACCTTACGTATATTACACATTTTTGTATTGTTTACAATTGTCTTTTATTTGAGATTTAATTTAATAAATATTTTCATTCATTTATTTTCTAATGTTCATATATTTTTGCTTCAGATCTCGAAAATAAATACGTCATCAAAAATACTTTTGTTCTGTATTCAATCCTCGTAGCATACGTTCTTTTTGTAACATGGATAGGTCCTGCCCTTATGGAGAACCGCAAGGCATTCGAATTGAGAAATACTCTTATTTTCTACAATTTTTTTCAAGCAATCGTCAACATCATTATTGCATATGAGGTAATGTTATTTTTTGCTTTGTTTCTCTTATTTAAATAATGAACTTTGAAATCTTAAAACTCTTGTATATTAAAATGAAATATACGTTTTTCTTAAATTACTATCCAAATTCAGCTTAATAAACCTACTTTAAAAACTTCAGTGTAAGAATGTTTACAGAGCCAAATTAAAGCAGAAAAAACATGAGCTATCTAATTATGTGTTTTTATTAATATAATTAATTAATAATATATTTTTAAGAAACATATACAATCTAAGATCGCTTGACGGACAAAAAATTGTAAATAAGCGGTTCTGAAGCTTTCTCCTTTCCCTTTTTTTGAGAAGTGTCAGAAAAAGGAAAAGGTCATCACATCTGGTCATAAATGATGTTAATCTGAAGGACCATACGTGGGTATCATCGTTTGAGAGAACTGTATTGCACTTTCAAGAGGAGTGAGTCAAGCCATCTGGATACTAAATTCTCCCATTGTGAAAGAAATATGATCAGGACGTGTTCCAGAATGCTCAGTTAAGAAGAAGCCTTATTCACAGATCGGCTGGTGACCATGAGGAAGGCATTTTGCTGAACCGCTATTGGGCGATAGAGAGCTCAAGTGGACCAGTGTGAAGTAAGAGGCTGAAATTGAACAGTGATAAAATTCGGAGTTTTCTTTGAAGAAAAAGGGACTTCTTGGATTGCTGACTGCTGACTAACAACCTGTTAGATTCTTCTGGTGTTGTTGCTCCGAATTGATGGAGAACTCTTTTCATGATAAACCTTCAATCTTAGATTATTGCGTAAATATCATCAACTTACAAATGATGTAAATAAAAATCAATTATAACTATACAATTAATACTCATTGAACAATGAATAACTTATGAAGTTCTATTTATTTTGTTTATATATCAAAGCTTTACGCTT
Organism: Argiope trifasciata; assembly: GCA_026543055.1. Classification (NCBI taxonomy): domain Eukaryota; kingdom Metazoa; phylum Arthropoda; class Arachnida; order Araneae; family Araneidae; genus Argiope; species Argiope trifasciata. The sequence continues at coordinate 1,649,962 of JAPMOQ010050131.1, forward strand.
TGAATCTTTGGGTCGAACGCCTTTTAAAATTAAGAAGTAATTTAGACAAAACTTTCAAAACTTGAATAATTTTTGCTGCAAATATGCAAACTTCTGCAAGAAACTTCCTGAAGAATGCTTGATTATACAACCAATCAATTACAAATATCTATTATAATTTTAAAGATGTTTGTAAAATGTTATGAAATCAAAAATACTCTTACATACAACAAGAAAATTCTAATATCTCATGCAATAAAACATGGAAAAGGGCTGGTAAGAAAAAATATCTTATACTTCTAAATGAGAGAATATTTTAAAGAAATTTGTATTCCGTGTAATTTTTCAAAGGGTTCTATTCGCGACTTCATAAAAAGTGCTGCCAGAGAAAATTTCAAATTATTTCATAATTTTAAATATATGAAGAATCCTTTATTATTTTTACTTAATCCTTTAACTATTTAGGAACTGAATTTATCTGCATACTTCATCACCCTTAAAATGATGTTTTGAATTTCTTTACGTAAAAAGGATATCGGATTAAATTTACGTGGTTCTTTTTTTCCAATTGTTCAAGCAGTACATAAAAATATAAAATTTGATTTGTTACAATAAGTTTAATAGAAAAATCATGTGTTATAAAATTCTTTTTTAAAAACTATTGGAAATAATATCATTTTTCGCTTTTGTATTGTAAATTTTACAATTCCAAGTCTTTTGGCAAAAAAAACTATATATCTTTTTTTATATATAGCACATATGCAATGAGTTCATTTCGCCTGCCAGTAAGCAATGCTACTGAAGAGCTTAAATCTTTATTAATAAATTTTATTGGATTATATATTGTATTTAATATTTGAAAATTAATCACAAATTTCTAAGTATTGCTTTGCAATATTGCAAAATTTAAAAATCTGTAATTATAAAATTCTTTTTCTTTATATACTTACACTCATAGCAGCTAACTCATTAAAGTTGCCCATAGGGCATTTCAGTACAATTACACATTTTGGAAAAAGAGAAAAAGTAATATTAGAACTTTTTATTTGGTATATAAAATGTCTTCCTTACGATTTCAAATATGTCATTTGGAAACTAGTAAATTCTGATGTATTTCACGGGAAAAAATAATTACAATCTGTAATTCAAATGATCCTTAATTTATTCACTCACTGGTATTAAATTTATTAGAGTCCATCAGAAACTCTTGCAGAATTCAGGTTAAAAAATATTATTAATGACAATTTCCATATTTGAATGTTTATGAACCAATTAGTATTATTAAAAACTAACTTACGTTTTCAATAAAAAAGTAATGTTCTTTTTATTAAAAAAATTAAATACGGGAAGCCTGTTTTAAATAAAATATTACTTTTTAGCTATCATTATTTATTTCTAGTTAGAATCTTTCTGGTCAGAATTTCAAACATTTTATTTCTAACGTTATAAATTTATTTTATTTCTACTGAAATTTTTACAGATAATTTCAGGTATGGTAGAACATTGGGATGCCCGCTGTAACGTGAAGTACAATCCACAACTTCCAAAACTGATTCAGGTAATATGAATTTCAGGTTGAATATTTTAAAATCAAATCGTTATAAATTTGTTTCATATACATTAAGCCTTCACGATTCTGACTGTCTGACTCTGCTTCTCAATGAATATTTTCATTTACTTCATTAAATTAATTTAATGTTGCCATAAATATTAGTAAATTATCTTCCACTTTCGTGATATTTTTTGTTGTTGCTGCTGTTGATTTTTTATAATAAAACTTCAAATAAGTATTATGATAAAGTTGTATTTTTCAAAAAAAAATTATAAAATAATAAAAAATGTATAATTTGATTCTAAATTGTTTTATGTTTAATAAGTCTTTATCTAAATGAAATGACAGAAAAATTTTCATCAATATATTTAAGAAATCAAGAGCTAAGCTGTTTGAGTAAGTTATCATCAAAATATATCTTCAAAGACTTGTTGTACAAAGGTAAATCAGTATTTCTTGTTATAAATAGAAAAAACGATCCATTAAACCAATTCATATGTATGGAAAACCCCTTTTTGTTTTATAAATCAGTAAATCAAATATAAAAATTACATTTGTTGCTGTTTCTTATAATACTTGTTATAGATACGCCCTCTGACTAAGTCAGCGATTTAAAGCCGAGAGAGAGAGTCTCTTATTTCGATAATGCCATCGAGAACCAAGAGTATGTCTTAGCTATCCATGCGTCATATTCGCTTTCACAACCCGAGTGGATTCACATACCTCACAGATGAAGAATAAACATGCCCGAATCCGGGACGCCCAGATCACGGGGTAAACGAGCTACCACTATGCCAGGAAAACGGCAAAATTGCATTTTCTTTAATTTAATAGTTATTAATTCCTTTATTTTTTATATCTCATCTATAAACTCCCGAATCAAATCAATGGAAAAGCGGCAATGTATCACTAATACCCATAGAGTTGTTAAATTCATAAGCTCAAATTTATTCGTTTGTCGATCTCAAGTACTCAAAATTATAGGATGGGACGAGCTTAAGGAAAAATAATACTCTGATTTAACAACCTTAATTCATCTTCCGGCATGTTTGGCAATAAAGGCCTGACGTCAAGGAAAAAATAATTTGTTTTTCCGGTTTCCTCATTATCACCGATGAATCAATACTGCTCCATCATCTTCCTCGGTCCCAACGTCAGTGGATGAGGTAAGTATTGACAACCCTAATTCGGATTTAATAATATATCAGAGGGAAAGAAAATCTGATGAAAACAAATAATCAGCTTATAGTTTATTGGAAAGTGTTCCAGAACATTTCTAGTTGACTAGGAAATGAACATCTTACGAAATACAAGGGGGGAAAAAGAGAGTTGATTTCGAAATATGTGAAATGTCAATAGGAAGCAATTAGTCCAATTTATTACAAATCATATGAGAATTTGAAATAAATTAATTAATTAAATGGGACCCGTTCTTACATTTGAACTACTTGTTCATAATTTTTATATGTCAAAAGACAGTTCTCCAACTCCGTTGTTGCTCGCAAATGTTTGTGTTCTGTCGGTTCTACAATAATATGAGCAAATTTTACAAAGTATATATAATATAAATGAAGAAAACTAAAATAAACAAAGGCCAGTTACCAAAATACAAGGAACAGAAGGGAAGATTGTTTTTCAAACGGTTGAAAAGTGAGTAGGAAACAGTTATTCGGATTTATTACGAAATGTATGGAGAGTTATGATAAATCAATAAAATGATACCAGTGCAACGGCGATGCAAATGTGCTTCATGACTATATTCCAATCAAATTGTTAATAGGAAAATTGCTCTTATATTATGTCAATAATGCAGTACATCTGGTTATCATCAGCACATCTGGTTATCACTGTACATCTGGTTATCTGAATAAAAATAAAACTTTTGAATTATCTAATCAGGATCAAGTGATCTTGCAATGGAATTATTAAGTAATTTTTTTTAATGCTGAAGATCTTTTCCAAAAAATAATGCTGTAGTGTAATCTCAAAACAAAAATTTTGGGAGACACTTCAAAAAAATGTGAATGACATTAACCAATTTCTTATTTACTTTATCTCAGTGTACACACAGAACTATATCTAATACGAGAATTATCTAAAATTAAAGCTGTAAATTCATTAAAACTACATTTTAATTATTTAAATATTTCCTTAGTTTATTTATAATCATCACTGTGGTACAAATGTATTATTTAAAAAATTATTATTCTTTCCAGAGAGCAGTGAAACCTGGATGGTGGCTCTATCTAGTAAAACATATTGACCTATTAGATACGGTAAGGTTTTATATTTTTGGGGTTGTTGTTTCTAATGGCACTTGTCATTGACAAGTCCGCTGAGTAAACAGTAATTGCGATTTCATCCGAAATTGTGCCTCTTGTATATTGTCAGTCTTGGGCCAAGAGTACGACTTAGCTACTCACGCCTCACAATACTTTTCACGAAGTGAACTTCATTTCAACATTTCATTCCCTTAATCACAGATCATAATTTAGACCTGGATCAGAAAACGATCACTTCTGAACCAGTACCCTCAGTGTTATTACTATCGACATGGAGGACTTCGTGATCACGATAGATTTATACGCCAGCCAGTCACCACACGAGCGGATATTCTTCGATCAGAGGGGCTCAAACTTGCAGCCTAAGGGATGCAAGTTCAACACCCTACTGACCAGGATATCACGGCTTTTATTTTGTATTATATTTAATACCATCTATCATTTGAAAAAACTGCTGAAATAAAAACTAATTACTCCTTACATTAAGTTGGCTTATTCTCTATAACCAGCGTAAGAAGTGTATTAGAAGAAAAATGAGTGTGCTTAGACTCTTCCGCCTCTAACTAAAGAACTGAGGGTTTTTTCCAAACTTTTGTCTACTTTTGTTTAAAAAAGTGCTGTCCTCCTGCCTGACCTCATAAAATTATGGGTAAGGTCGTTAATGCCACGAAAATGCCACACATGAGTGTTATTAATTCGCAGTACAATAAAGAAAATCAAATATACACGCTGAAGCTTATTCTTTGCGGATTAAAATTGAAATTTGACTCATAAGTGCAGACTTCAACGCCAAATTTAATTAAATTAAGTCTTTGCAATAAGTATTTATTAATGCAGGCTAATGCTTTCGCTTAATATATTTTAAAATATATACCTACAAAATGCTCAACCCTTTGAGAGATGTGATAAAAAATTTGATCAAAATCTACATTTTAAATACTAAAATTATGCATAAAATTTCATATATTGATCTCTTTCACATGTTTCGAATTAATTTATGATCATATTTATATACATACGGAACCACAGACCATCAGTTTTTGACAGATATGGTTAAAAATTTTGACTTGATCAACTCTCTAGATGCTAAAATGCGCACAACATTCTATCTATCGAGCAATTTATGTCTTGCATTTATCACAATCACTTGTACTCGGACAGAGAGATTTCCTGAAAATGGAATTTGCTCTAAATTTGAATCTATAAATTTAAGGTAATTTTTGCAAATTCTAGTAAAAAGAATCGATTTATCGTGTCCTCAAACATGCAGATATAATCCCAGAATTGAGAGAAGTCTTAATTGTGGAAGTTCGTTAAAGTTTCAAATTCAAATTTTTCATGGCTACAACATTTTCTCGATAAATAGTACATCTGAAAGTAATAGCATTTTAAAGGTCTACAAAAAATACCTAATCTCTTAAGGTATCCGGCTACGTCAAAAACACTGGTTTTCGAACATATTGGCGATTTTTTTAAAAATTGTTGTTTGTTGTAGTTCAGGCCTTTCTCTCTCCAAAACGGATTTTTTCTAGGAAAAGGAAGGCTTGAACTAACTTCCAGGAGAATATTAAATAAAACACATTGTTCAACTAAAATTTGTCTTTAACTTCAATTTTAATTTTCATAAAAATTCTCCACCGTTAATATGGTATCGCAAAAACTATTAGAGATTTTAAATGAATATTTCACTGTGTGTTTTAAATAATATGGGCAATGAAGTGAACTAAAAGTTTTATTGTTGGTGAAATACTTTTTCATTTATAGATGTTTTTAGAAAATTGAAGTTGCGAATTTATGGGGAAAATGCATGTATGCGTATATTTTTAACCATAACTTCTTTACATCTCTAATTTTTTCTTAGATTTTGATTCATTTCATTCATCATGTCAGTCCATAACTTGTGTACAAAGAAAAATTGGATTGCTACATTACAATTGTGTGCGTATTTTTAACCGTTTGGGTTAAATTTCATTAAAATTAACTACAAATTTTCCTATTTCTCAAAATGTATTATATTTTAAAATATTTTTTTGTATTTATAGCGTTTATAATTGGCAATACATCTAAAAATCATAAATAGTTTATAAAAAATCCAATTTTTCAAAAAATTTCCTTCGAACGTAGTCTGATACATTAATTTATTCAATGTTCCATCGTATTAATATTAAAAAATTAATTTATAAAACATGTAAATTTATGAACATTTCTGATTTGAACTTGTTTTAAAATTACATCACTTTATATATTTCGTATATCACAAAGTAAAAAAAAGGGAATATTCATCTGAGACAGCATGTAAAGCAGTTAGAATATATGATTTCTCTTTTGGCAGGTTTTCTTTGTTCTGCGGAAAAAACAGAGTCAAATTACATTTCTTCACGTATTTCATCATGCAGGAATGTGCCTAATTGGTAGCTGGGGCATAACTCGCCTTCACATGGTTCCAGGTAATATCGTCATTTATCAAAATGAGTGGTCATTTCTTTGAAATAATAAATGTATTTCAGTTCTTTGCAATGCAGAGTTATTCACTTACAATTATTTGCTTTTACGTGTTATTACAAAAATGTGTTATTACCTTTACATCACGAAGTTTATTAACAATGACAAGTCGCGAAGGTAAAACTCAAGGTGGCTGACAAGATATATAAAAGTGTATAGAGAATTCCTAAATAAACTAATTAGCTTTTTTTACGATACTGGCTATAAACTCAAAAATCACGTTACAAAAAATATTATTAATAATATAATTCACAGCTATAATATAACCCAAAAGATATATAACACTGCAAATGTTCTTTCATTCTCACACATTATAAATAATTAAATTATTGTATAATCAATGAATTAAATTCTGGATAATTATCCAAGAATTTAAAGATTAAAGAAATTTCAAAATTGAAAAAAAGATAGTTAAAACTAATATATTAAAATTTCAACATAAATTTAAGATGAGATCATTGAAAATCAGAAAGGTTATAGCGTATAATATAATTTAAACAATGGTGTAAATTATAATTGGTTAAATAATCATTTTCATGACAATTGAAAAATAAACATGCATATGAAATATATACATGCAAAAATAAGAATATGAAGTTTGTTTCATGTATATTTCTATGTTTTAGTTATATTTGAAATTAAATCCCATCAAATCGGTAATACATTAAAAGTGTATTCATTCTATTTTCATCTTATGTAAAATATAAGAACCTTTTTTCACATACACATGTAGAATAGTATTAATCTATATAGATAAAAATTTTACTATTTTGATACCATATAGCTATCAAAATTGAAAGAATTGAGATTTTTCAAATTTTGAACAAAAAGGAAATTTTTCTCCTTTATGAATCAAAAGAAAATTTTTAAAACGCTCCTTGGCAATTAACCAATTTTTAAAATTTCTTATTGATTATAAATTTATTTCCATACATTAAAAAATCCTATTTCTATTGAATAAAAATTTTATAAGCATTATAATTATTTTGGGATTTATTAACTGGGCTGGCATTTAATATATTTAATTAAAGTTTGTATCTTTTTTAAAAGCTGAAATTTTTTCATGCATTTTTATTATTTTTAAAGGAAGATACAAAATTTAATCAAGCATATCAAATGTCAGTTCAGAAACTAATAAACAAAATAATTATAATGATTATAAAAATTTTATTCAATAGAAATTTTTAACTTTTTAATGTATGCAACTAAGTTTCTAATCAATGAAAATTTGATTAATTGTTATGGAACATCTTTAAATTTTCTTATGATTCATGTTCTAGAACAATTTCATTCTGTTTAAAATTTAAAGAGTCTTCTAATTTTGATACTACACAGTTAATTTTTTACCTATATAAAGATTAATTTTATTTAAAAATAAAATTGCAGGTGTAAAGAGAATTTTATGCATAGACAGGTTATGGAATAATGTTTTTTTTCCTTTCTAATTTGATATTCCGTTAATCAATCAAGGGAATTTTTAAGCCAAGCATCTTTGGGCATATCAACAAATTATTAATGCTGTGAATTTGCAAAATTTTTATTATTCATTAAAAGTGTAGTATTTAATTCTCTGTCTCCCTCTTTCTCTCTTTCGAAATTAAAAAGTTTTTCTCCCTAAATTTTTATTTCTTGAAATGTTGTTAATCAATACTTTAACTAAAATAGAACGTCTTCTGTTGTCGATTTACTCAAATATTGCATTTTTTTTATTATGTACCGTATAGAGTATAATACATCTTATTTTCACAAGGTGCTTCTTTGAACAGCAAAAAAAAATTTATTAGTTCAATTATTGACAATCATTCCAATAGCATAATTCCTTTTCTATTCTGAATAAGACTTTATTGAAAAGTTGTCTAAAAAATAAATAATTTTTTAAAATTTGAAATGCAAATAAGTTTATTGAGGTTTTTAATCATTTCAAAAAATTCTTCCTGTTACATATGCTTTCCATTCGACAAATAAAGTTTTTATAAGACATATATAATTTATCCTGATCATAAAAATGTGATTTCAAATCGTTCTACTTTTCTTTCTTAATGAATGATATACAACGTTCTTTTATTTAAGGTTTTTACATTGCCTTCGGATTCGCAATAAATACAGTAATTCATGTCATTATGTACACATATTATGGACTTGCCGCCTTTGGTCCGAAGATGAGAAAGTATCTTTGGTGGAAAAAATATCTGACACTTATTCAAATTGTAAGTATATTATAATTTTTAAATCAAATTAAAACTATTTTAACTGCATTCTATGTCTTTTTTATTTATTATTCAGTTAGCGGACTAATATTTCAAAAATTATCTCACATCAAAAGAATAAATTTATTTCAAAGATGAGTATCAAAGATATACAACTTAAATATCTTTGATGTAAGAATAAATATTTTTCTTTTTATTATTTCAGAAATGAAGAACGCACGTACAAAATCTTGCTTATATGAGTTTAAAAATAACTAGTATCACTTATTATTTTCTCGAAATAATAAATTTATACCTTGTAAAAATTTAAATTATACAAAAATTACTTGAAAAAATCTTGGTTCATTTAACTTTTAAAAACATTTATATTAAAACGTTAAAACTATTATTGAAAACAAGAAATCGACTTACAATTAATATAACCTAAATAATCAGTAATATGCATTATATTTTCATAGAATATATGCAAACGCATCTTTTCAGTTATCATGCCAAAAATAGAAGAAGGAAGGATATTTTAGATTTTGATTATGTAATTTAACAACTTTTTATTGCTTTTGTAATTAACATTAAAATATTTTTGACAAAATAAACGTTGCTTACAAGTCGGTTGGTTAATTTATTGTGTCAATATTGATCAATATTTCAAAAGCCTCAAATGATTGGCTGAATTCAGTATTTGTGATACCATTATGCCCATATATAATAATTATTGATGTTTATTCCACACTTTCAGAAGGATATCTTATGCATACAAACAAAATTAATATTTGATACATATTTTTAAAGTTTATACCTACTATAACATTCAAGTTCATTATCTCAGCAATCTTAGGAAAAATCGAAGCTCAAGAAATATTTTTATATCAGCTAGAATGATTAAATTCTTTGGAAATGGTAAGAAAATATTGGTTTATATAGTCTAAAGAAAAAAAATGAAAAGTAATTTACATTAATGTAAATAGTAGGATTAATTTTTAAGAAATCTGATAATTTTCACAGATAAATGATTACACATGTTTTCACAGATAAAAGATTTTTAAGAAAGTCGAGTGACTTTTCACACTGATCTCTACGATAAGATTCAAAATTAACAGTTTTTAGTTTTAGAAAACACCACTTCAACGCTTTGTCATCCTCATTACATTATAGTAACAGAAACTAGGCCGGATACTCGAAAGTGTATTGTACTTTTATAATATATTTCAATTGCATTTGTTTGGACTTCGATTCCCTGAATAGATCCCTTCTTAATTTAAAATCTAAATCAATGATGCCTTATAAATAGAAAATATTTTAACTCCTATTAAAATTATCTGCACCTTTTTATGTAAACAATGTAACTGACTGCAAATTCACATACGTCAGTTGCTGTTTATCTTGTAAGTGTATATTTACTTATTTATAATAAATATATATTTACTTACTGCATATATGTACTCAACAATAAAAATTAATATGTAATAGAATATAGAAATATCTCTACTTATCAAGATATCATGGCTATTAACGTTTTTATTAAATATGATTAATAATTTTTTAATTATTGAGGAGACAGCTCTATTTCATACACACTGCAAATATATTAATGACTAATAATTGATGAATATAATTCAAATAATTTAAAAAAATAAAATTGCATAAATACTACTCAAATATATGATATGTAATCGAAATGTATATGTAAGGAATTTATAAACTAATTTATTATTTTTTAATAGACACAGATTTTTATCATTGCTGCCTATTTGGCGGTTGGAATCCTGACAGGTTGTGAAGAACTAGGTATTGCAGAAAGCGTAGCATTTGTTTATGTGATTCTAAATTTGGTATTGTTCATAAATTTCTATAGAAAGTATAAAAAGGAATAGATGTCATTACATTATTGAGAATTTAGAGTTGTTCTTACAATATTATGAATTATGAATTCAGAGCATGTCATTATATCATTTAAAAATTGTATATATTCTATCATTGTTGCGTCTTTTTTAAGGGTAATTATTTGAAAAGAAATAACACCATGTAATTTTTCTATCTTTATGCGTTGTTTGCAGTTGCCACTAAATAGAAATACTCATAGCAATAGTCATTAGTAGAAACTAAATCTTTTTGTATATTCTTCAGAAATTGTAATCCATTATTTGCATAATAAATCATTTTGCACTTTTCTTAATAAAAATAAATAAATTGTACCTTGCCTTGTGTTTAGTGAAGTGATTTTGATATTCTGAAATAAAAAAAAAAAACACTTCTTTAGAAATTTATATTACTCATTGATGAATAAATCTATAATCTACCAAGAATCTATGATATTTTATCTTTGCAAATTATTCTTAATTAATCTTCTGTCGCTGATATTTCAAATTAATTCGTTCGGTTATGGTATTTGAATTTGACATTTGAAATAATACATCACCAACGCCTCTGTAATGACTACAGAACTTATATTTCTTGAAATAATATATTTTTCTTAAAAAAAGATTAAAGAAGATGCAACTACTGCATTAAATTGAACATCATTGGTTGTAATCTATACTTATAATATATTATAATAAAGCTCAGTGTGTGTGTGTGTGTGTGTTGGCGCTCCACAGGCCCAGACCCTTGGACCTACAGCTACCAAATTTGGTACATGTATATCTTGGAGGTCGGGAATGTGCACCTTGGAGCCCTTTTTTCGAATTTTTAATTAGAATTTAAATTAATAAAAATTTAAGCGAAATTTTGACGTTTTTCCGCTATAACTTTCGAAAATATTATCGCACAAACATGATTTTTACATCAAGTTAAAGATTAAAAAATTAGCTTTCTAATGGTATCGGCGTTTTAATCTATAACTCAAGCTTCTATTTTTAACGAATTTTTAAAGAAATATTTTAACCATGTTTTTTTCAGCACGTAACTGGATAAAATAAAAGAAAACAATGACGGAAGTTCAAATGAAAAAAAACTATCATTGCAAAATAAATCTAAAGAAATGCAACTTTTAGCACGCGACTGGATAAAATAAAATAAATATAAAATGTGATATTTTCTAAAAAAATAAATGCAAAGCAAAGATTTCTATAATCTTTTGCAATATCTAAATAATTAATTCAACAAATCTTCTTTATTTATGAAAAACCTGATTGAACTTAGACAGGATATGCATTGAAATCCCGACTTAATGGCATATTTCTATAATCGATTGCAATATCTGTATCATTAATTAAATAAATTTTTTCGCTCTTTAAAAAAACATATTTAATAGTTTGGCAATATCACTGAAAAATACATTTTTAATATTTTAGTTAAAACTGACTGATTTATAAAATTAAAGAATATTATTAGGAAACCGTGTTCTTTTAGAACTTTCTGTCCATCATCTTAAAGAAAATATTAATTTCAGGCCAATCAATCCCCGGAATTACTTCAAGGCTAATGAATATGTGATTTAATTGAAAATTTTAGAACGCATTACTCATGGCGAACCAGCTGGTCGCCAAAGACGGGTAATATAAAATAAAATTATAAATTTATGGTACATTCATTCAAAATGTTATGTGATAGATTAGACAAAATAATATAGTTTACACCTTTTCTTCAAAACGATTGTAACAATCTTGAAGTCATTCAAATTACACCTGACCTGAGACATAAAGATATTACTACTATCTGACACTATTCAGACACCAGAAATCATTCTTTCAATGAATCTTCCACTTCTACTGGAAGTGAAGAAATTAAACCGTCTTCTATGTGTGAAAAATATTAGAGTTTTGCTTTCCTGGTTCCCTTCGCATATGGGTATTTCTTTAAAAGAAATCACAGATGCAGCATTTAAGTCAGCGAGCATAATTTTGCCCCAACGTCTGTCTTATAAAGATATAAATACAGCTATTATTCGTTGGTGCTAACGCCAATCGCAAAATCAATGGGACATGGAGACTAACAACAAGCTATATTTTATTAAGCCACTATTGGTCTTCAGAACTAACTAGGAGCTATGATGGGATTCTTATCCCGACTATGCATTGGTCACAATCGCCTGACACATAGAGTTTTACCTTTTTCCGAGCCTTTCCCAATGTATGATAGTTGTGGAGTTACTTTAAAAGTCCATCACATTTTAATCGAACGCACACTTTTTATTGATCTTCGATATAATCATTTTAAATCCAATAATTTTACCTTAATTTTTTTTTATTGGGTGAGATAAATCATCCAAACATTTTCTTGTATATTAGGAATGTGGATATTTCCAGTGAAATTTAAATTCTAGTTTTTATAAGTTCTTCCTTTTTTAATATTTGACTAATTTGAACACAGTCAGTCCCATTTTCTGGTACTTCAAATTATTTTTCTTATCTTACTGGAGAAATTTTTACGCTCTTTCGGTGCAATATATTCTATATCAGGATCTTGCGCCAGAAATCCAAATCAATGAATCAGATTTTCTGTTATTGCACTGAGGCAAAAAATAACCCAATAATTAACTTCCATTTAACAAGTGTAGTCAATAAATTTATATGCACCCGAAATATTCAAAACGATAATGCAATGAATTAAATACAGTTTCATGCTTTTGAACACAAAACCACCTAAAAACTAATAATGGCGCTTTACACTAACTAGCCAAAACCATCTGAAGAAATCTGAATGCATAAGAGGGGAATAATTGGAAACCTGAACTAGAAACCAGTAGCCGTAGAATATAACTATAAAACTGAATGCATGTGATCGAAAGAAAATATCTACTTAAATGTGGAATAAAAGTAATATACATTCTCTGATTAACGTTTTTCATTTGTAAGGACTAGCGTTTTCTAAAATAAAATTTTGCACACCAGCTTCCGCGATCCCTCTTCATATACAAAATTGACATTTATGATTAGATTCGAAATATGAAAAATATACAAGCATTGTTTCTGTACTATTATGTTTTGAGTTTGATTTACAAGCTTATGTGACATTACAAAATCGATAGCACGTATCAAATCCTGAAACTTACTTCTAACGTATAGCTATTTTACGAATCAGACATTTAACGAATTATGAAATCATACTTTTAATACTTAATTTTAATCATATTCTTAACGAATTATGAAATCATACTTTTAATACTTAATTTTAATCATATTTTTAACGAATTATGAAATTATACTTTTAACGAATTATGAAATCATTTTAACGCATATGTTAAAAGTGTATATATCATTTTTGAGGTATTTAAAATTATAATTAAATTTAAACCAATATTACTTTTTTCATTGGATCAATATTACCTTAGATTCAAATGCCTACAAAATAAAATGACCCTGACCTTCACGACATAAAATAACTTGTTAACCCCTTGAACGGTAAATAAATTCCGCCATATATTTACCATTTAACTAATATGTGCTCAGTAATCCGTAATCCTCCATCCGTAGGGAAGAATAAATGAATAACAAAATCAACCTTCATGTAACTATTAAGAGGAAAATCGAAATGTGAATTAGTTACAAATATGCAAAAAAAAGAATTCTTTTATGACCATAAATGAAATATCTTCTGAGATGCAATCAATTTTCTTCTCAATTTCTTTCGAGTCGATTCCCTTTCATGCATGTTCTAGATACAGAATTCTATTATTTAGTAGATATTAAAATAAAATATCCTCATGTGTTTAGTTTTTGTCTTATCAGTAATCTGTTATAAATTCTCTTTTTTATGAGTTTAATTTTCTGTTTTTTTAAAGAATTTTAACTATTTCCTGTCTTTTAAAACATGTATCAAAAGGGATATAAAGATGCAATAGTGAAATTCAAACAAAAAAAATTTAATATTTCATTCAGCTATTTATCCTTAATTCATACACATTCTCAAACATGTATTATTTTAATAACGTTATGTGATTGCAGAAAATAATTGAAATTGTATGCCTAATTTCATTTTAAAAATTACTTTTACTGGCAATTCAATTGATATACCAGTGATCCAAAAGTCAGGAGGAACTTTAAAAATGAATAATTCGAAAACTAATTAGGATAAAAGGATATTGTTTTTGCACTAAACGGATGGCAGAGAAGCCGGGTTTTTGTGGCAACGAAACAAAAATAGTTCAGTTCGGAATGTGCCACTGTGGCATTGTTAGCATATCGGTACATGATGGTATGCGAGATAACAAAGGACCAATAACGTCTTCTACATTGAACAAAATGATGAAAAAATTTGAACTACAGGTTCTTTGGCGTCAAGCAGTGAACCTTTAACAGCCGTTGCTTTTGCCACGACAGTGGAGCAGACGGCGGTTTCTGCACATGGGGAGTGCAGGTGCCGGGAACTTTAGAGACTTGTGGAAGTGTCACATGGAAGTATCTAGCGAGTACTGCGAATAACTCTGAAACGTATCTCTACATATCCCTACTCTACATATATAAAACTCTACATATCCCTACAAATTGGAACACAACAAAGAACTGAAACCTCCCGACTTCGACTCTCACCAAAATGTTGCAAATTTGGTATTCAGTAAAATGGAAGAGCAGCAAAATACAGTAGCTTTACACTGTATTTTGGACAGATGAAGCACATTTCACACTCTATGGCACTGTTAACACTCACTATGTCGAGTGTGGACCACAAAAAATCCACATGCATTTATTAAGGAACCCTTGCAACAGCCTAAAGTGACAATCTGGTGTGGCTTCACTGCTGGTTTTATAATTATTCCTTTTTCGAGGAAGTCACACAGACAGGTTTCGAAACAGTTTCTGTCAATGGTCAGCAATATGCAGACCTGTTACATTATTCCTGAACTGCAAGCACAACAGGCATTCCTAACAGTCACCTTTATGCAAGATGGAGCACCACCTCATACTGTTCTGGGGAAGATCGCATTATCAGTCGATACTTTAGTCATCCAGAATCTCTCTGACACCGTTGGACTTTTGGCTGTGGGGATTCTTGAAGTCGAAAGTATACCGCGCATCACTAGCAGCACTGAAAAATGCCATCTGCCAAAATGTGTCTAACGAAATAAATGCTACTAAATGATGTGAACGGTGTGGTGTTTCATCTCATAGCTGTACATCTGAATAATGGACAGCACATTGAGTATTTAACTGTAATTAAGCTGACTTGAAAGTTGTCAACATTTTTTTTTTAATTCTAAATCATCTTTTGATGAAATAAAAAAATTCATGGCACTATCTGTTGGTCGCCAACAGAACTATTTTTATTTCATTACCACACAAAACTTGGCTTCTTTTCCAGCCGTTTAGTACAAACCACATCCTTTTATCTTTATTCGTTTCGGAATTATTCCTTTCTAAAGTTCGTCCTGACTTTTGGACTATCAGGTATCAATCATTGAAGCATCCATTACAAAAAAAAAAATTAATTCAAGTTATTAACCTTATTATTAGTGAATTCATTATTAGTTTGTCATTTCTTCTTAGGAAGATATAAGTTACGTATTGTTTTGCTATAAGTTGTTTAAGGTTTCTCTATCGACATACAAAATAACGAAACAACGATAATGTATGAAAAAAAGCGTAATTTTTAAGAAAATATTTGTTTTTTAACATTGAAAAGATTCTGAGATGCTAGACTCAAAAATCTTAGTATCAACCAAGATATATTTTACCAAAACCATAAACGCCTGATCCGACCAGCCTGAAGTCACATAGATATTTTGATTAGCCCAAATGCTGTGACAACCTAATCGAGAACTGTAGTTAAGTCCTAGGAACTGTTACCCATTACAGTACTTCCTTGGAGGTATATCGATAAAAAGTATCTGACACTATATTATTTGTATCCATCAGTATTGCGAGAACCAACCACCTTATGGGTAATTTCTCATCCTCATATTTAAAGTGCCCCCCGTGGTGTATTAATTTATAGGAATACCCGGGATTATTTTTATAAATAGATATTCCTATAAAGTAATGCCAACTTGGTGTATTACTTTAGGGGAATAAATAAATCATATTTTTTAAATAACGAATATTTTGCATTTGTTACTTTTAGATATTTAATTTTTTTAAGTTCTATTAAGTATAAATCAAGAATTTTGAAAACGAATTTAAAAATTATTTTTTATAACACTTTCTACTTTTACTTCTTAAAAGTTGCATTTTTCGTTCAATTGTCAACAGATTTTTTTATTATAAAATCTGCTTTTAAATAATTAAATAAATTTAAAATAACATAAAACGCCAATAGAAAAACGAATAGCATGAACAAAATTCATACTTCTAAAATCTTTCAGAGAATAAAAATAATTGCGGTGATTTTTTATTTCGAATAATAACATGGATTCTGTAATTCACAAAAGAAAATTAGAAACCACTCATTTTTAACCCATAAATTGCTGACGGTAAGAGACAAGACTGAATTGTTACAATGTTTTAATAATTCATATAAGCTCACATAGATTTATATAGATTAGGTCAACTCACCTCATATTTATTTAAAAACATGAATATCTTTTATATCGATGACTACAAAATTTACTTTGTTAAAATTGCAAACTTGTTTTAAAACATTTTGAAACTGTCGCACTTATTTTCAATCAGTTTTAAGAAACTTAATTTTGCAGTACATTTGAATCAAATCTCAATGTTGAATAGAGTTTCGTAAATTGTGTTAATAAAAAATCTTTCTATTGCCAAACAGAATTATAAATAATTGTAATGAATACAAAATTGCAATGAAAGCTATAATATTAAATTTTAAAAATTAGGATTTGAGTAGAGTTAGTAAATTGTTATACTTAATTTTAAAAAAACACAAATGCCTATATCAAATGTGCTATATTACAGGATTCATTAAAAAAATTGTATGCAGTCAACATGATTTTAAAAATTAATGCCGTTAAATTATGCGTTTAAAATTTTGCATACATAAAATGTAATAAATTTAATCAAATTATCTCTTTACAGAAGTAGTACGATTCTTCTGTATATGTATGCATTTGTTATATTCTTAGAAAGAACAACTCATTTAACAAGCATTAAAATGTGATTTAATTTTAATTTAAATTTTTAATTCTTAAATGTATTTTTGGTTGTACAATTTTCCACAAGCTGGCACTTCAAAAAAATCAATAATATTAAATTAAAGTGGTATTAAAATTGAATTTTCTGTAAAATAATGCATTTTTTGGCCAAAATAAGTGAAACAGAACTCATAATACTATTTTTAAAAGTAAACGCTGGTTAATTTTCAAAAAAAAAAATAATTTTCTAGTATAAAAATGCTAAAAATGATTTAAATTCATTTGAAATTGAAATTTATCATCTCAACTAATTCTAACTACAAAAAATTGCTCAATAGCCCCAGCTCATATTTTATTTAGTTCTGATTCCTGTACTAGCATATTGAAATATATCATCCCATCTGCATGTCATCAAGTTACAAACATAAAATTTATCCATAACGCTTGTTTGTTAGATATATAGAGTTATTTCTTTAATCATAGATAATTTATTAACAAATTATTTCCTGTTTTCTTCAAGACATTATCAATCAGATCATGACAACTTTCAATTTGTTTTAAATCTATGTACCTATAACTTAGGCTATTGTAAACATTTTTATAATTATTTTGTATAGCATTCTTGTTTTGTTTTTTTGTTTTTTTTTATGATAGAACAGAATCTTGGTCGTCATATAGATTATAATATTTTCGATTCTATTAAATATTTATAGGAAAAAATAAGCACTTTTGTAACTGCTATACGACTGTGGTTTGTGAAATACTTTTTTTGATAAGGCGTGGCTTGGATGCAAAGAGGAACAAGTAACAATATTTATATTTAGATATAATTAAGACTAAAGCTCTTTGCTGAAAAGTTTGATTGTATCAAAACATGCTACCGTGTTTTTATATCAGCAGAAAGGGAACTTGCTTGGCCTCATATTATTAAAATGGTTTGAATAAAATACTTTAAAGTTAGTGGGGGGATTTGGGGAGAGGAGGAGAAAGGAGTGCTGTTAAAAATGGTTTCTCAGATCAGAACCTCATTCACAGAATTTCATGGTTATTAGAGACCTTGAAATCATTTATATTATCCAACTGAGACCATATATATTGTACATAATTTATAGTATTTTTAAATTAAAAGTTCAAAAATTTTATTTAAAAAAACATTTGCTCTCGAAAATTTTAAATAAAGTCTTCTAACTGTACAATCAAACATTACTCTGAATTTAAAATATAGTGTTTTAAAATTTGATGGTAAAATAATTTACTTTCCTTGATTTAAAAAAATGACACTTAAAATGAGATTATAAATTTGTATTTTTGAAAAACTTATTGCATTTTGAGAACCAATTACAAAGCTAATCATCCATTTTGAATGAAATGAACTTCAAACTGAACATGTAAATAATCAAACCACTTGGAAAATACCAAATTTAAAAAAAATCTAAAGACTCTTGTAAAAAGTTAAAGAAAAACTAATTCATATAATTAAAAAGGAAGACGTTGAATATCTAAAATTTCAACTTATTTTCCTGCCACAGGCAATTTTTCAATAATCCTACAATGTAAGCATATAAAGTCATACAAAATTACAAAAGAAATTTTTTTTAATTATAAAAAAATCTGACATAATGAAAAATATTTAAAATGTACTTCATTAACTCTATGAATTTGTCAGAGAGTTTATTTTGTTTCATTTAAATAACTTTATTTTATTATGCATTATTTTATATAACTTTGATAGCATAAAAATAATTCCAAGCGATATTAAAAAAGCATTATCTTAATTAATATTATAAACTTCCCTATTCCCACCTCTTCTGAAGTCATAAAGACTCATCCAACCAATACAGTTATGAGGAATCTTGTGATTTTTTTTTATTTACCTGTACAATGTTTTCCGGAAATTAGAGTTGTATAAGCAATACAATGTTACCCTGTATTTTCCGAAAATTTAGTGTTCTTCTATCTTTTGGCCATATAAGTCTCCCAAATTCTTTTAGTTTTTAATCAAGTATTATCATAAGAAAATTATATAAAGATTATCAGTAGTACATTCTTTTGAATATCATAATCAGTTTGTGCGGCTTGAAATATGTATGCTTAATCCAAGAAAGATTCCAGGTATATCTGAATATTTCTTAATCTGTACTTTTGCTTTAACTGCGTATTTATGTTTTATTAAATAAGAAAATTTGAAAAAACCAAATATATATTTTAATCATATTTATTCGAAGAAATCGATTTAAAAAATTGCAAATAATTTCTAAAAAAATAGAATTTTGAAAATGTAAATTTTTAAATATTCAATGCATTGAAATTAGAAAGTGGAAGACTATTTATAACTGCTTAAAAAGGTCATTGCTTTATTTTCTGCAACAAAGCATAGATTGTATTTGTATTTGTACGATACCAAAGATGTAAAAATGGATGTCTATTAAACTTACACACAAAATTCATCAGCATTTTAAACGAATACGAAGAAAAAAAAATTTTTTTTAAATAATCTAGAAATTTCTTTTAAAATATTAAAACTAATTTCTGATAATTTTCAAAAATTACTGATACTCTTGACGACTCAAGAATATTGAGTAATTCTGCTTGTTTTTTTTGTTTTTTTTTTTTTTTTTTCTTTTATTTAATTGTTTGCTTGCCTAAATTCCGTATTTTTTTCCTTGATTTCTAATTATATATTTTTTAAAAAATGGTATTTAACATTTCCTTTTTTGGCTTATTTTTATTTGCTTTATATTTATGTAAATGGTGTTTTTCTTTTTACTTTCTTCCTTTATTTTACTTTTCTTTTAAGTGTATCCCATTTTTTTGTTTACTTTCTTCTTTTTTTGATATTGTTACAAATTTTAATTTTATTTTATTCTCTAATTAAAATTTGAAACAATAACGTTGAAATAATTTTTAAATAAAATTCTTTAAAACAGTAATTTTATTTGTATAGTTTTTAAACTAATCATTAGTTAATCAACTGATTCAAAAAATACTGTTTGGCGTCAACAGGTTGAGATTTTGAGAAAAAAAATGCAAAAAAGTTAAGGAAATTAATAAAATTTTACTTTTTTATGCATCAAAAATGTATGTTTTAAAATTTATTTCTTGAAATTGTTTTTTACATGCAGTTTCAAAATTTCAACTATTTTAAATGGTATATGAACTTTTATATAATGAGAAAATGGATTAAATTACATAATTACATCAGAAAAGTTTCAAAAAATTCATAGAAAGGTATTCTAAGTATGTATTCCATTTAAGATCAATTTTCTTTGTTTTATAGCATTTAATCGTTTTTTTTTTGTTGTTGTTGTTGTTGTTCTGAAATTTCGGTTTCAGTTAAAATTTTCATTTTGGGACTCAAAAACATTCGAAACTTCTCTAAGACATTGATCAAAAAAATATTTTCATTCAAATTGATCTTTTCCTTAAAATATCAATGTAAAAGTATTTTAAATGTTTTTTTTTTTCAAATTTTAGCAAAAGCGAGCTATTTTATAGCATATTATATTAATTTATTTTTTATGCGATACATGTTTTTTTAAAAAATATGATACATTTTTTAAATTCAAGGTTTTCTAATATTACTTTTATTGAAATAAAGTCATAAAAAAACACAAAATTACTTCATTTCAGGTGGAATGAATTTTCTAAATAAAATTAATCTTTTCTAAAATAAATAAATGAAAAATAATTATATAAATTCATTTTGAAAGTCACACAACTAGAATGATAATTACATAACGAATATAAATATTTATTTTTATTTTATCTTATAAGATGCATTAATACTTAAACAATATGATATAAATGAATGGTGTTTGTAGAGACTTTTGAATGCGTATATTTTCATTCATAAATCATTTATGCTTTTGTTTATTTTGTAAGATTGCTGGTACATAATATTATTTAAGCAGATACTTGCCTGTTTTTAAATACTGTAAAAACTAAATTAATTCTGTAAAACGGATACAACTAAGAAAAAGAATTAATATTGGATAAATCATTTACAGTTCATAGAATTGGCATTATGGCTATGAGCATCTAGGCTAATAATATTTTTTAATCATTCAGACTTAGCGAGACAAGACTAGTCAGAATTCCACCAACATGAATATAACATTCATTTTAAGCTGCATTAAAAAATTAAAAAGTGCATTAAGAAATTTTTTTTAATCTTCCTCTATCAAAGTAATACCATTCGAAATCTTATTGAATATGTATATTCTTATATCAATTTTCCTTTAATAAATGAATATTTGTTATAACTATCATATAATCAAATTTATATATCCAGAATGAAACACATATCAATTATTAACTATTTTCTTTCATATTGATATATAAAAAAATTACTATGAAAAAATTTTTGGAAAAATTTGTTAAAAGCCATTGATTTATATTTAATACCCAGGAAAAGAAAGATCATTTCCTAGAATGAAACTAAGGAAAAAGAATTAAGTCAATATTTATTGGGGAAAATACATCTGGAAAGAAGCTAAAAAGCAATTTGGAGAAAGTTCATTCTGTTTTCCAAGAGAAAGCAACGCCCATTATTAAATGTTCATTCCAAATAGATATTTTCCTTGTGTATTTATTATTATATATTTATGCATGAATAGTATCTGAAAAACGATACGGATTTAAAATTTAATTTTAACTTTACATGTATCTAATTTAAATTATATTCAAGAGTCCTTAAAAATTTAATTATTTTCAAGAGACACAAAACAATTGCAATTATCGTTTCACACACATTTAAGCCCGATTGCTTTTGGTTTGTATCCTTCTTGAAAACAAGTTAACACATTTTTATTTACCAGAAAAAATATTTAATTAAAAAGTAGCTGATATTTCTGCATATAAAAAAAGCTAAATAAATAAAAGAGTTAGATGATTATTTTTTATATTAACAATATATTATTTTAACTAAGCTGGTGTCTTAATAAAAAGCACTTTTTAATTTATAAATAAATACATAAACTAAGATAAATGAAATTAGATTGGGATTACGCTTCTCGCATTACTAAGAAAAAAATTTAATTTTAGATCAAATGATTATAAATTAGTTACTTTGATTAAATTTACTACTCAGAATATAATTAAAAATCTTTATTAGGGGAAATACTTTCTAGTTGAAAAAAGTTGCAGAAATACCATATGAATATTTATATCATAGAATTAATTCAAAATTTGTTAAAATTTAAGCTCTCTGCTATTGACCTAAAACCACCTCATTTGTATGTATTAAAGAATGAAAATAAAAGTTAATATTAGGAGATCACATAAGCTTCTTTCCTATTTCTAATATGCAATACATAATATTTCTTATTTAAGGTATCATTTATTCTGTAATATGAGAAAACTGTTGCTCTCTTAGCTTCTTCCATCTCTCAGGAAGCTTCGTTATGCCTTCTTTCCGAAATTGTTATGTTTTGGACAAGGATTAATTCTCGAGGTGAGCTTTAATTTCGCTAATGGATTTAAGGCGTTTATCGCAAAGAGAATTTTTCAAGGACAGAAAGATGTAGTAATCAGATAGAACGAAATTTGAAGAATGTGATGCAGTAAAACAACCCACTCAAACTGTAAGAGCTTCTTTCTTAAGAATATTTGTTGTCTCTCGCCATCTTGATGACAAGCAATTCCTCGTTGGTTCATTTATTATGGTCAGGTATTTTCAGCTTTGGAAGCTTTAAATTGATCCAATTGAGGACAGTATTTGGTTAACTTTATTGTTTCACCTGGAGGAAAATTACGCTTTTCCAATCTGACCAAAAGGACAAAAAAAATTTTTTAGGTGCAGTCCCGGCTTTGTGACAGTTGAAGACCTGGTACAACAGAAACCGATTACCTAGGCTTCTACTAGTGAAGCCTACATGTTTGCACAAGCAGAGCCAGATAAGACCATTCATATAGAGATGAGAAAAAACTTGTGGGGCACTTTTTTTATCTCTCTAATTGTTGGAAATTAGTTCAAGAAAGAAATCTAAAAATGCATATAGTAATTAGAGCAGATTAAAGTCGATTTCAAAATTTAATTTTAAAAAATTCCCGACAGATATCAGAAAACTTAAAACTTTCTTTTTCTTCGCAAATTTCTTTTTTTATATATAGATTTTTCAATAATTGCATTATTCTGTCTTATTATACACATTCTTTCTATAACTTCTTCGTTGTTATTTTTTTCCAGAAAAGTTCCAAGCAAGAAAATGTCTGCATCCGTGGTAAAATCCATAAACCATTTTCTTTTTCATCCAGGTAAACAAATTTTCTAGGAGTGTTTTAAAACTTTTTGATATTAATTTAAAAATAATGATTGATGAGTTAGTGATGGAACTACTCGTATTAAAATTCCATTACATGAAAATTTCCTTGTATTCTAGATGATTATAAGAAATCCTACTTATGTAGCTTTTAAGCACTTTAAGTTTGTGCTGAAGTTAGTTACTATCTGTTAATTCTTTCTACGGTCATTACTTTAAAAAAGAAAACACTTAATATTCAATACGAAGCATTAGAAGATATATGTTTACAGTCTGAGTTGCACCTGTTGAATTAATTGTGTATTCCTGTAGAATTAACGACTAAGAATAAATTACGATTTATTCACCTCATTCCAAACATTAATTTGAAACGGATACAAAGAAGGCCGACTTCAAACTATGTTAAGCCTTTTATGTAACGATTAAAGACTGGATTTAAATTACAAGAGTACAGAATGGATTACTGAATTGAATAGAATAAAATCAACTGAAACATGTGTCAGAAAAATGAATAGACAGGCATAATAATAATAATAAACTCATTTTTTTGCTGCGCCTTCGTTGAGGCCATTCCTGTTTGGCCGGATGAGTCAACATCTTGGGGGATCTCGGCAAAGAGATTGGCAAGATGGCCTGCCATGAAACTGGTGGCGGATGATTCCGGAGGTGACCGTCAGCTCCACAACACGGGTGATCTGCTTCTTTCCTGAGAACACTTTAACCACTCTGCCTAGTTTCCAGTTCAGAGGTGGCACGAAATCCTCTTGAAAACCGGTTATACTGCCAACTTGGATGGACCTTTTCGTTCGATGCTTTGAGGGACGAGACGTCAGCTGGGAGAGGTACTCTCTGGATCCTCGACTGCTTCTTGAGCTGGAGGAGACGGCCATATCTAGAAGATAAACTCAAATCTAGATTTATAGTGCGAACATTTCTTTCAGTAAACTCCACCAAAGGAGTTCCTATGGGGAAGTGGTCTGGAGTTGAGGTGACTCAGATATCAATGGAGTCAGGGGACAGTAGCACCAGAGATCTTGAGTTCACGCATGCCTCTGTTTGGCATAATAATGTGGCCAACTCTTCGAATGTCACAAGTGAGTCTTGACAGGTCTTCAATAGATGGCGCTTAGTTAATTTGATCGACGTCTCCCATAATCCACTAAAAATGGGAGCATAAGGGGGCATAAAATGCCAAGTGATAGTCTTGGTTTATGAGAAGTCTTGAATAACCTCACTTCGGAATAAGTCAGTTAAAAATTTTATGTAGGAATTTGCTCCCACAAAATTCCTCCCATTGTCGGAATAAATGTCAGCTGGGTGGTTCCTAAGTATAATGAAACCTCTTAAGGTTACTAAAAACGCTTCTATAGATAAGCAGGTGACAAGTTCCAGATGGACGATCTTGGGGCTCATTCAAATGAATAAATATATATTCGATTTAAATCTGGTGGATTCTCTCTGATGCTGGCATTTGGTAAATATTGGTACAGCATAATCGATTCCAGTTTCTTCGAATGGTTAAGTTATTGAGATGCGTGACTCCGGCAAATCGCCCATTATTTGGTGAATGGGTTTTGCATTTAATTTAAAACATTTTACGCACTTTCTGAGTATCTTTCTCACAGTGGAACGTCCATCCGGAATCGAGTATTCTTGACGAATTAATGATAAAACGATTTTGTCCTACATAGAAATTAATTTTTCCGAAATGTATAATTAACAATGATACGTGCTGGTTCTTTGGAATTAGCATAGGATGTTTTTGGTCGAACGATAATGTCTGGTGCTTAGTCGACTTCCTACATGCAGAATGTTGCCCGAGTCTAAAAATACGTTTGATATCGACAATTTACTGGTTGGTTTCATTGATTTATTTTTGTTTAATTGTCGGATATCTTCGGAAAATTCTGTCGTCTGTATAATATTGATTATTCTTCATTTTACATTGTCTATTTCTTGATATTGCAATGGTCCAGTTAATTTTAAGCATTTAGAATTATTAAAAAAATAGGAAAGTCCATGCTACAATCCTAACTAGTATTCAGTATGACAAATATTTCAATAGAAACTCTGGGAAGTGGGTAGTTTCTACTACTAAACAATGAGGTTCCTGATCTCGGGATGTATTGTCTTTCGAAATTGACGAAATGGGCAACACATTTGGAGGAACATTAACGTTCGAAAGAAGCCACAATGGACCAACAAACCAGTTCTTTGCCTTTAACTGTCCGGAAAAAAAGTCCTCAAGAGGCTGAATCAGTCGGATTTTGTTTTTCCTGAATGCACCTCCAGAACTCAATTGCCGTCAGTGAATTACTCTTTTCCACATGGTGTTCAACAAATTGGTTACCCTTTTCTAGAGAGTTAACTATCCAGGTTAACGCTATTGAGAAGTCTCACTATAGCAAGATTTCATCAACTTTGAATTTAACGGTAGTTTGTATAGCAGACACCAGTTCTGTCAATAAAACTGCTCCTGAAAGTTCAAGCCGATGCATTGTTAAGTTTTTCACGGGAACAAGGTTTTTGAAGATATTAAAGATACATGGATACTGTCGGATATTGCACGCAGATAGGCAACGGCGGCGTAGGCCTTTGCGTAGCTGTATTCCTTTGATATGAGGCCAGTCGTACTGATTCAAATGAAAATTCGGAAGAGCTGAGGTTTTCCTATCCATAACGAATATATTTACCAAAAATGAATCTGCTGAAAAATGGGGAACAAATTCGGTTTCTTCTAATAATGCGTCTACAAACATGTAATTAACTCCTAACAGACTGTGTGATGTACTATGTAGTGGTAAACCTAGACGATCGACACATACCCTCGTGATTTGACTTACATTATCAATTAGAGCTTTGTACTGGCTAATCTTTCTCCTTTACTCTTTACGTTAATTAAAGGGATAATACCTAACTGGAATAATATTGTGTCGTATTTGAAATTGACATTTCCGAATTACGGTTACTAACTACCTCATTACATCCGGCATTAACTGTATATGCATGCAAAAGAGTGTGATGCTTCTCCGCACAGTTTTTACAATTTACGTTAATTTTACTGTTTTCTATCATGATTTTGACGCAGACACTTTTGACATAATTTATTTAATTCCCTGACTTCCCATCGCAAAAAACAGGCATTTTATTAAAGTAGGGCGCTTGAATAACCCATGAATTTGATTACCCACCACACAAGTATAACCTTTCTTAACAATCACTCTGTTAGCTAACTGTTTCCGATTTACTCCAGCATTAAGTTATTTTTTTGCTTGATTGAATTTCGTTTCTGATTTAATACCGTCACGTCATCTAAACTTTGCAATTTCCGCTCAATAAATTTCCGAAATGTATCTAACTTTGGTATCTCGTCAATCTCTAATGTTAATTCCCACCTTCGTTTTAGTGGTTGTTCTAATTTCGAAACCATAAAATGAATGACTATCAAGTCACTCAACGAATTAGACTTTAACCCGAAAGTATTTAGATTTCTAAGAGATTCATTACTTGTATTAATAATTTCTAACAAAATTTTTGAATTATAAGCTTTAGCTATCCTTGCAGAAAATATTCTATTTGTCTGGAATAACACTAGCAATCTTTTATTTTCGAATCTTTCGCATAATAAATCTCAGCAATTCTTTAAATTATCCTCTTTAAAGAGAATGCACGAATTATTTTTGACGCGTTTCCTCTAACTGAGGAATGTAAATACTGTAGTTTTTCAAGATTTGACAAATGCAAATAAATAATTCTTGAAAAGAAATCAACGTTTCGGAATCTCCATAAAAATGCGGGAGGTCAAATTTAGGTAATTTCACCACTGTACCTTTACCTTTAGACTCCGAATTTGGTATTATTATCCAACTTTGGATCTGTTTTTTCCTCAAGATCCACTAATATAAACAAAATTATCTCCTTGTGTTTCAAATATTTCCCGAATTATCCTCATTCTCTTAGATTGCAAAATTCTGAACTATTTCCACTAATATAAGTTCAGCAG
Organism: Argiope trifasciata; assembly: GCA_026543055.1. NCBI lineage: Eukaryota > Metazoa > Arthropoda > Arachnida > Araneae > Araneidae > Argiope > Argiope trifasciata. Next base: position 1,677,712 of record JAPMOQ010050131.1, read on the forward strand.
ATTTCGCTTTCAATTTTAAAATTTCGATTTTAGACTGCTGTTCTTTACCCGTCTCTAATTGACTGACTAAACAAGTCTAATACCTAGCATACTTACTCAAAATGAACTTCAGTTTTAGAAATTTTAGGACTCATTCTGCATTTTCGAAATAATAACAAATAACAACTACAAAGAATAAAATATTTAAATGACAGAATGAAAACTGAATATTACCAAATACTGTTTTGATTTCAATTTTCGAATAACGAATTTTAATATTTCATCGATAACTCGGGCTAAGATGGACCAAAAAATGTGTAGAATCAACAGAATGTGTAGAATTAATTACAATTTACTCACCTCATTCCGAAGATTAATAGGAAACGGAAACAAAGAAGGCAGACTTCAAACTATTTTAATCCTTTTATGTAACGACTAGCTTTTATTCGCGACTGTGTTCGCGCGGAAATTTTGATGTAATGTATGAAAAACTATCAAATAATAACAATAAAAAATTAAACCTAACCTAAGAACGATACATTTAAAAGGATAAGCATATACGAAAAATATATAACATAAATACATTTTAATAACAAAAACATAAAACTAACTTAGAAACAATTTGTTTACATTTCATGCCCAAAATAAAACAAAACAGCAAATCAAGTCCGGTAAAATCCATTTTATTTATGGTTTGAGATTGAGATAGCTACAACAGTAGTATACACATAATTTTTAAACTTTTAATTTAAATGCAAACACATTTATCAACAATCACTCCGAACTTTACTCCGCCAGATAGTGTAACTCACATGCCTGACTTTCCTACGCCGATTGGGGCAACGCAATGCAGATTAGAATTTTTTTATTTATTTTATTCTATTTTCTTTTAATTTAAAAGTACTTCAGAATGAATCCAAAATATCTATTAATTAACAACATTTGATTTTAAATGCATCAAACACTAAAAATACAAACAGAATCGTTTGAAATAATCGCTCGAAATTCCGCTAACTCTAACCGGATGACTGTTGGGGAAAGGGAAAAAAACGGAATCTTAGTTATATTCGGCGGAATTAGGTCTCAACTTTTTGGTGCGCAAGTTAATTTTTAATCAAAAAAATTAACCACTCAATTAACCAGAATAAGTAGTAGCCCATGTTCTATTCCTGACTCTAATCCAAGGGTCTCCAAACTACGGCCCGCGTGCCAAATCCGGCCCGCGACATCCAATGATTTATTGTTGTTACTATTGCTGTGATAAGTTGAAGAAGAAAACACAGAATGATAATTACTCGGTTTTATTTACCAGCAAGGTAAAACTTAACGACAGAAATGACGACGCAGAAAACTTAAGTATCTAAGCTAAGCATATTAATAACTAACAAATAATTGAAATGAATCCCACTAATCACGGTAAAACAAAAACTAATGAGATTTATGTAATTGTGATTTTCCACCCACAATAGTTTGTAGTTGTGGATCAATTTTACTTGCACCAATTATTAAAAGAGATTTAAGATGCTCATCGGTTAATTGTGATCTGTAAACATTCTTTGTGTACTTCATCTTGGAAAACGTTTTCTCACACAAGTAAGTAGTACCAAAAACAGAAAACAACCCACGAGCAAATTTATGCAAATTATCAAATTGTACCAGTGGAAGGCTCTTATAAAATTAAACAAAGATGAATTTTGATATTTGTTCTTAATCATATAACTGCACTGTAAATCAATAACTTCCATTTGGACTTCCGGAGCCAGGGTTTCAATATCAGAATCAAAAGGATTTTGAAAAAGCTTAATTTCATTCGCAATGATATCAAAATCTGAGAAAAGAGTATCAAAATTTATCTTCAAAGCACTCAAAGTTTCGATTGCAAAATTGACGGGAAACCCAGTCTCTGTAGTGTGGCTGAATATTTCACATGTTTTAAAATGTGTGAAACATTTTCTACGTAATTGCGATTGAAATAGTATTATTTTCTGCCTGAAGGATTTGATATTGGTGTATAAATCAGGGAGAAGCTGATTTTCTCCTTGCAATCTCAAATTCAGTTCGTTCATATGATTTGACAAATCGACATAGAATGCTAACTTCCACATCCATTCACTATTTTCTAAATCGGTAAAAGGGCGCTGCTTCTCATTTAAAAAAAAAATTCGATCTCTGCTCGAAGTTCAAAAAAGCGCTTAAGGACTTTTCCGCAACTAAGCCAGCGTACGGCAGTATGATATGGTAAGTCATTTTCTCCAATCTCTTCAATAAACTCGTAGAATTGTCGGTGATTCAGCCAAGTGGATCTGATGAAGTTAACAACTGATATGACTGGTTTTAGAACTTCAGACATATCCAAACATTTTCCGCACAAGGACTGTTGATGAATGATACAATGTAAGACTAATGGTTTTGAACCACCATCATTTTCTACAGCCTTTGACACAAGTGCAACCACTCCTTTATTTTTACCACACATATTTTTGCCTCCATCAGTTGTAATAGATTTCAAATTTCTCCATCGAAGGTTCTTTTTATTAATGGCATTTTCAACTCCCTTAAAAATATCTGCTCCAGTTGTCATACCGTGAATACTATCAATATCAAGAAGTTCTTCATACACTTCATAGCTTTTATCTACTCCGCGAATAAAAATCAACACCTGAGCAGTATCTGACACATCCGTTGACTCATCCAATGCTAGAGAAAACCACTCATGAATTCTATTTTTGTCAGACAGTTGAGATGATATATTTTCTGCTATGTCTTGCACCCTCCGAGCCACGGTGTTTTCTGACAAACTGACACTTTTAAATAAATTTACCTTTTCGGGGCATATTTCTTCGGCTACTGCAATCAAGCATTCTTTTATCATTTCTCCATCGGTGAATGGTTTGCCACGTTTTGCGATTTCGAGAGCCACACGAAAGCTGGCTCGAGTTGCAGACTCTTGTTCAGTATTCGCTTTGGTAAACAAAGATTGCTGCGATTTGAGTCCGCTCTTCAAAGCTTCAAATTTTTCCGTCCGCAAACTTCCTGTATACTTGGAGTAATTTTGAAAATGTTTCGATTCATAGTGTCGTTTAATGTTATATTCTTTGAGAACAGATATGGTTTCATTACAAATTAAACATAGCGCCTTATTACTGGACTCAATCACAAAATACTGAAGGTTCCATTTATCTTTGAATGTTCTGCATTCACTGTCGATTTTTCGCTTCTTTTCCATACTAACAAATTACACATAAAAACTAAGTCAAATCAAATAACTTTTATGCACGGGTGTTACTTTATTTCACAAGAGAAAGTTTCGCTTCCTTTGCCTTTCTTAAGGCTGACTGACTCGCGGTTGCGCCGCTAGCCCTTTTATATGCAATTACTGCCATCTCGAAGTGATCGGAATACACATATCAGAAGAAGTGTCTCAATACACAATAGTGATTGAAATGCAAAAAAAGCGTTAAGTTTGCTTAAGTCGCGCACTTTGCGACTATTCTAGTCTAGAAATATAGTTAAGGGCGGAAAAATTAAAACTGTTTTGGCCCGTGGAACATACTGAAAAAATCATTATGGCCCGAAGGCTTCAAAGTTTGGAGACCCCTGCTCTAATCTATCATTGTGCTGAATTTCATTCAATTCCGTTGAGCCGTTCTGGTGTGATTGAGTAACAAACATCCATCCATCCAAACTTTTACATTTATAATATTAGTATAGATTAAAGACTGGGACGAATTTTAAGAATACAAAAAGGACGACTGAATTCAATACCATAAAATCAACAGAAACATGAATAAGAAAAATGAATAGACAGGAATGATAGTAATAATAATAAACTAAAATTATTTTTCGTTTTGTTGTGTCTTTATTGGCGCCACTCCCGTCTGTCCAGATGAGTTAACAATTCCTTTATTTATACTTATAATAAAGCTCAATATGTGTGTGTGTGTGTGTGTGTGTGTGTTGGCGCTCTACAGGTCAGACCGTTAGACCTACAGCTACCAAATTTGGTACATGTATACCTTGGAGGTTCGGAATGTGCATCTCGGAGCTTTTTTTTTTTTGAATTTTTAATTTGAATTTGAATTAATTAAAATTTAAGTGAAATTTCAACGTTTTTCCGCTGTAACTTCCGAAAATATTATAGCACAAATATGATTTTTACATCAATTTAAAGATAACAAAATTAGCTTTTTAATGGTATCAGTGTTTTAATGTATAACTTAAGCCTCTATTTTTAACGAATTTTTAAAGAAATATTTTGACCATGTTTTTTTGAGTAAGTGACTGGATAAAATAAAAGAAAACAATGACGGAAGTTCAAATAATAATAAAAAAAAGCTATTAACGTAAATCAAGTCTAAAGAAATGATATTTTTAGCACGTGACTGGATAAAATAAAAAAATATATATATAATGTGATATTTTCTAAAAAAATAAATGCAAAGCAAAGGTTTCTATAACCGTTTGCAATGTCTAAATCAGAGGTGTCCAAACTTTTCGCGGCACGGGCCGGATCGAAAGTAGATCCATGTTATACGGGCCACATGTATATACAAATTGAAAAATGTCATTATAAGTAAAGTAGCATTAAAACTATTAATTAATACTATTTTATTGTAACTTGAAAATACAAAATACTAAACAAACAAAGTATAATTATATATATATTTTTTTATAAATTGAAATATTTTCATGCAACTTCTAATGCGAATGATGAAACTGTTTTTTTGTTGAAGAATGTCTTTATAGTTGGGATCAAAATTTGTTACACCAGTCATAAGCAATGACTGCAAATGATCATTAGATAAATTTGCTCTATATTTTGATTTGAGATACTTCATTCGAGAAAAAGTTTGTTCGCACACGTAAGTAGTCCCAAACATTGAAATGAATTTACGAGCAAATTTCTTTAAATTTGGAAACTCTTTTGCATCCAAATATTTATAAAAATCTATAAAGTTTCCTTCCTTGTATTTGTCCTTGATTTGTTCGTTTGCTTGAAGATCAATAATTTCTATTTGAAGCTGGCTTGAAATTTCAGAAACGTTGCAATCAAATGGATTTTGGAACAGCCGAATTTCTTTTGAATTCATGTCCAAATCAGAAAATCGCTTTTGAAATTTTTCTTTTAAATCGGCGATGATCTTTACTGCAAATGCAATTGGAAATTGTTCTTCAGTTTTTTTATTAAATTCGTCGCAGCACGGAAAATGCGTAAAGTTACATTCAGTCACTTGGCTTTCGAATAATTGTAGTTATGTTCGAAATGCTTTAATTTGAGAGTATAAATCGCAAATTAAATTGTTTTTCCCTTGGAACTTTATGTTTAAGGTATTTACGTGTGTCACAACATCTGCAAAAAATGCCAACTTCCAGAGCCATGCAGCATCCGATAAAAGTGATTCAGGATGTTTTTTCTCTACAAGAAATAAATCAATTTCACTTCTAAGCTTAAAAAACTGCAATAGCACTTTCCCACAACTAAGCCATCGAACTTCAGTGTAATACGACAAGGCACATATTGGGGGCGGAATTTTCTATACTTCTCGCGCTGCACCGACGGGCGACGAGCGCCTGGCTATACGTAGCAGCAACGGGACCGCCCCGGGCGGCAAAAGTTCTAGGTACGCTACTGTGCGCGTGCAATAATTCCATGAAAACGTTATCGAAATCAAAACGATATTTGTTTATTTATACTTAAGTGCTTCTTTAAGCGAACTACTCAAAATTGCTGATGCTTTATTTACAACAAAACAATAAGACTCTTCTTATCGTCAAAATTCACATGCGTATAAAATTTCTTTTATGTTTGAGTTACCGAAATATATTTTTTTTATTTAGTCTTATAACTTGACAGTGCGATAGACATTTGTGTTTGGTCAAGTACAACAACTCCGTTTTGTTGGCCACGTAGTTTTTCGATATATCTTTATGAAAATGAAAAGGTTTGGGCGAAAACATCATTATGTTTTAAAACCCTCCGCGGGCCGGTTAAAATCATTTGGCGGGCCGGGTTTGGCCCGCGGGCCGTAGTTTGGACTCCTCTTGTCTAAATCATTTATTCAACAAATCTTCTTTATTTACGGTAAGCCTGGTTGAATTTGGACAGGATATGCATTGAAATCCCGACTTAATGGCATATTTATGTAATCGTTTGCAATATCTGTATCATTTATTTAATACTTTTTTCCCCTTTCTAGCTTTCTTTAAAAAAACATGTTTAATATTGTGAAAACATCACCGAAATTTTTTTAAATATTTTGAAAGCATAACCGATGGTTAAAACTGACTGATTTATAAAATTAAAAAATATTATTAGGAAAAGGTGTACTTTTAGAACTTTCCGTCCATCATCTTAAAGAAAACATTAATTTCAGGTCAATCAATGCCCGGAATTACGTCAAGGCTAATGAATATGTGATTTAATTGAAAATTTTAGAACGTTTTACTCATGGCGAACCAGCTGGTCGCCGAAGGCAGCTAGTATTTAATATTTTGGCAACATCACGGAAAAAAAACATTTTTAATTTCAGGCCAATCAATGTCCGGAATTACTTCAAGGCGAATGAATATGTGACTTAATTGAAAATTTTAGAACGCATTGCTCATGGCGAATCAGCTGGTCGCCGAAGGCGGCTAGTTAGAAATAAATATAACGCAATCGCGTATCGTAATATAATTGGTAAAAAAGTCGTGCTACTTTTTTATGCAACTTTATTAGTTATTTATCAACAAGTTATTTTAATTAGACTGCAACTATCCGATATTAAATATCTTTTCTTATTTATATTATTTATTTTACAGGGAAAATAAGAAATCGCTTTTCTGTCTTTCCAAGACATAGCCGTTTACAGTCAAAGAGGCAATTTGGTTTTCTATTCTGCCATTAAAAATAAATATATTATTTGGCAACTTCTTCTAAAACCCTCAATTGCTTTTGCGCATGCGTTAGAATGGATTTAATTCTAAAAAATAGGACATAATTAAGAAAAGAGGATAGGAGAAAATGTGTACATTTAATAATAAAGTAAATTCCGAAAAAGCCTACGTTTTTTGGAGGCTCACCCTTTAGTGAAATAAAATTATCGAAAATCGGTCATACCAGGATATTGAAACGAATAGCACCTCAAATTAATATCGCCCTATAATTGGACAAAATAGTAACAATAATAATTGAGAATTGATTAAATATATAGCATATTAGAACTAGAAAATACTGAATTCATAATTTTTAATTGGTACTTCATCAACTCATACGCGCAAACTTTTTTTTAAATTACTGGTACTCTTTCGTAGATAAAAAATTAAAATGTTAATGCATTACAGTTAAAATTATTGCTCAAAATTAAGTGCAATTATTGTGGTGAATTTTACTCCTCACTGCATCATTTGAATAAAAATCAAATGCATGTATCTTTTTATATATTTGTAATTCAATTTCTTTTCCCGTTTCTTGCAGATATTCAGCAGAAAGTCTTCATCAAAAATTCATCCGTATCGTTCATGATAATTCTCGTATATATTCTCACAACAAAATTATTTGGACCTCTTTTGATGAGACATCGTAAGCCTTTCAAGTTAAACAAACTCTTGGTAATATACAATTTCTCATTGTCCGTTGCAAACTTATATCTCGCAAAAAAAGTAAGTCTTATTCAATTTTTTTATATAGATTCCATTTATATTACTTATTAGGGATCTCATAATGTATTTTCGGAAAAAATTTTACACAATGTCACGTAACATGAGCTCCAATGGTGAACATGATAATCAGAATAATCATGACTGGATTTTAACCGGAGAGTCATAACCTGTTGGAAGGGTGTTGAATTCTTTACAATATTCATAGAAAAGGACGTTGAGCTCAAAAGAATCTTTTCTCATAATACCTAGTGAATATGATGACTAAAGTAATTATGAGTGGATTTGAACGAAAGAGCCACATGTTGTTGGAAGTTGTGGAAAAAGTAAAGTTCATAGAAAGGAATATCGAGCTCGAATAGCTTTCCCTATGATATCTGAAAAGCATGACGATTGATGAATTTTGATTGCATTGAAACAAACGAATCATACATAATTAAAAGAGTGAAAAATTCGTATAAATTCTTAGAAAAGAATAGCCGTCTAAAAAATATTTTCCCGTGTTATCTAATGAATATAATGAACCCTACGAATTCTACAAATCTTCACGTTCAACAAAACCCTAATTCGGGCGTTTTCGGGGGGTGCGGAAGGTAATTAACGACTCTCTGCATATATGGATTTTGTTATCTTGCATGGAAAATTACTCCGTTTTTGAGAATAAAAATCCTAGAGTAGATCATCTAACTCAATTGATAAACGATTGAAATTTTCCTTTTTCTACAACTTTCTTGCGAAGAAAAATAGAATTCAAAATTCATGTTAGGCGAATTATAGCAGCGGCATAATTAAAAACTTTTAAATTGGAAATTTTTTAATGACTAAAATTGCTTAGAAGTTTAGGACCAAGAAAAAGAGATTTTCAATTTATAGCTCCAAATGTTTTCTACCTTTACCTTGAAGCCCTAAATGAGGACTCTATTTCCTTCCACCCTTTTTTATACAAAATTTTAAACCTTATGAGATTAAAGTAAGATATGGTTGAGGAGGAAAAATTCTATTTGCCTTGCATTACTCTAAAAAATATATCTTCACTTTTGAGATTGGCGAAATGTAAAAGAATAAATTTTTCTTTGAACATACCATCATTTGAAAAATGAAAAAAAGTAATATTATAACATTGCATTTCTCCTTTATATACTTGTTTTTATTAAATTGTTTCTATGTTTTACATTTCATATTTAAAGTGTAGAATATCGCCTGCAATTATTCATTTTTATAGAATAATATTGCTTGCTTCAAAATATTGCTTTAACTTTAGTATAAAGTCAACTGACAGTTAAACAATGTTAATGACAATTAAAAACTATAAAATTTTATTTAAATTGTAAAATGAAATTCAGAGTGAATAGTAAAGGGGAGGAAAATTCATTCTTGATTCCTTTTCTCTTTTCAAATGTTTAAGAGCTCTGTAATATTTATAAGTAAAGTAAAAATTCAAAATCTGATGAGTTAAAGGATTTATTCTTTCATCTACAGATAGTCTTCGAGGTTCTTGGTTAAGAAAAGGTTAATAAATTTGAAGTTAAATCATTTTAATATTTGTCTCATGCATTTTAAGAAGAATGTATCTGATATATATTTATTTATTAATCAAAATAATTTGAAAACACCTCTTAGATCTCCAAATTCACACAGCTTTTCTTCAAAATATACAGTCAAAATGTTGGTGGCGCCATCTCTAGAATACAATCGAGAATAATTGTATCTTCTTTAACATTGAAATGTGGAAAATTTCAATACAAATGAACAATTTAAATTTAAAAAGACGGAAAATCTAAATATTGGAATTGTTGATAATTTCTAATTTTTTAAAACTAGATTTCATTATTCTGACAATATCAGTTTTCATAAAACTATAAAGGCTTTTATTATTCGTAATTTCCAACTCTTTATTTCCAACCAAGATTGCATTAGACTGCCAATAACTTTTTTTTCTTTTTTTAAATTTCTTTTATGTATATCCAAACACAAACACTTCTATGTATATTTTAAGAAATTTTCATTTAAAATCACACTCCCAAATACATATAAATGTTAGAAAAATATTATGTAGAGTTAAAAATATGGTATAGGTAGAATTAAAAAAATAATAATAATAAATAATAATTAAAAAAAAGATCAAGATAAAAATTATATCTGATTAAATGGTGTTGCAGCAATTATTAAAGGGTTTTGAATTATCGTAATCTGCATAAAAAATGAACAAAACAAAAATTTTAAATGACTCGCTAATATAAAAGTCAACTGTTCATACGAATAATATTTCTCAAAGTTTGAAACAATTACTATCATAAAATATGTTTTATCTTTTCTTCAATATTATAATGTCTACAAATTTTGAATTATTAACTAATAGTTGACAGTTAATACATAAAATATTCATTAAAAGTTGCATAAAAGATTTAAAAATAAAAATGTCGAAAATTTTTAATTAAAGGAAATATTAAAAGCATATAATATTTTATTATAAATCCTAAAATGAAAACATTAGAAAAAAAAAAAGAAAATTTTGTAACACCATTTTTATTACTATCATTTCGAGTGCTGATGTGTATTTTTTAAAGCAGTAGAAAAAAAAATATTTGTTAACATTTTGAATTAAATTGAAAATTTTTCTAATATATTTTAAATTCAGAATTAAAAATCATACATTAAATTTTAAAAATATATATTAAATTTTAAAATTACAGTTTAAGTTATATATCGCATTTGAAAATTTTATATTGAATTTTAACTTGATAAATTTCAAAATTATGCATTAAATTACAAAATATTAAAGAAATTTAACTTTTGAATGTAATTAACAAGTATCTTTAATAACTTCATTTATTTTCAAAATCCCCATTCCCGAATCCATGTACAATAACTATCTGATAATTTCATCTTATGTGAGTGTTGCTATATAAACTGATTTTCAGGTAAGTTTAATTATGTATTGGACAGCCATCTGCTAGTTAAATCTAAATCAACGAAAATATAATTTTTAAAAACTAGAATTTTTTATTCTATAAAACACATTCCGGTTTATCTAGGGAACAATCAATTTTTAAAAATTTTTATATAGGAGAATAAAATGAAATATCATTCAAAATCCTTAATGATCCCTCCAGCAGAAAGTATCATGATTTTACTTTTAATATTATATTTAAAAGAAAAATTGATTGTTGAAATGTTTTATACATTCATATTTTTGAAGGAGTTCTAAATATATACATTCATCAATTAAAAATGAATTTCTAATTTTAAATTCAAAATTGCAAGTTTCCAAGTCTTTTGTGTTTGTAATTAATGCTACAAGAAGCAGTATTTTCTAGAAATTGCTTCTTACATAGCGTTTTTTTTTTTTTTTTTTTTTAGTGCACAATCACTTCTATAAAATACTGGAATGCAAGATGTGGTTTTAAAAAATCGCCTGCATATGTTGAATTCATGAAGGTACGTTGAATTTACACACATTAAATTTCGTATAGTAAAATGTGTAAATCTGAAAAGTGAAAAAATGTAAATCTTTAAGTCAGATTTTTAAAAATGCATTCCTCATCTTTTCAGAACGAAAAAAAATGCTATTGTTGTCAAAAAAATTCCGAATAACTTGCTATACAATATTATTATATGCAATTTTATATTAAGCAATTTATATTATAAAAGGCTTTTGGTACTTCGAAAAATAAATTCAGGGATAAACCTTATTGAAATATTTTGCAAAGCTCATTTTATATTAAGGTTGCTGTTATAATTGCGTTCTTTTTATTTATTTATCTATTTTACAGGAAGAAAGCGTGTATGTGTGGTTACTGTTTTTGCTGAAATATGTAGAACTTATAGATACGGTAATGCATATGCCTGAAATTTTATATTTAAAATAATTTAATTTCTATTCCTTTATCAAATTTATTGTTTATTTTTGTTTAAAAATAAACAATAAATTCAAAATTTATATTTTTTTACATTATTTATTTATAACTGAATTGAAACTCGAAGCTTTTTTATACTTTATTGTTAAGATACCAATATCGTATTGGTAGTAAATTTTCTTCAAATTGACATATTAGTGTAATTTTCTTCAAACTTACACATTATGATAATGTGGTACAGTGAATGATAATGATATGGTTTCGAGAAATCATAGAGCCAAATACATCGTTTGTTGTTTAAATATTAGGAAGAAAACAAAACTGGTCAAGTATCATATTTGTCATACTTATTACAAGTGCGCTTGAAAAATGACATATTTTGTTATTCAAACAGAAAATAATAAATTTTATAGAAATACAAATGGAAGAAAGTTATAGAAATATTTTTTTTCGAAAACGGATGAACACTTACGAAATGCAAATTCATTACTGAACGCAGGGCCTAACAATGGAACCTTGCCATGATTGGAATTTTTGAAATAATCGAATATCAGGCATCGAATATCTACCCAAGCATATTTTGTGAAGCTGTTTGTAAAAATTCCCGTATAAAAAATCAGCATGTATGATTTTTAATATATTGGCCTCGAATAAACTAATATTCTTGAAAGTCTAAAAAATTATTTTAAACAATGAGGCTTTAACGACTATCTGTTTCACCGGAATCAATGTCCTCTAAAATTTTCGTTTCAATACCTTATGTAATCTGGTATCATAGTAGCTTCTTCATTAAAATATTTTTTAAGTTTCGAATTTCGATAGTGATATAAATCATACTATTAGAGAAGCCTTATACCGTTTCAATCATTTAAAAATATTTTTAGTTTTCTTTAACTTCTGTAAAATTTGAAATTTAAATTAAATTGTAAATGATTTAAACATAAATTTTCTTGCTGAATCCAAACATATTTTTTAAAAAAAAAAACATGAAAACAGAAAGCAGAATTGATAAATACTGAGCTCTTATGTTAACAACAGAATTTATTTTATAAGTTAAGAAATATCTCCAAGAATTATTGATTAAAAATTTCTTTCATACATTATGATATATAATTTTTATTGTACTTACCAAATGATTTAAATAATAACATTTTATTTTGTTTAGATTCATGAATATATTTCTGAAGAAAAAAATAGGTTTCTATATTTCATACACTCTGCGATCATATTAAGTATGATATTCCTTGTACTTCAACTTCAAATTAGTTTTTTTAATCAATATTATACAACCAAAACTAATGATGTTATTAAATTTAGAGTATATTATTTTAGCACAATCGGCAATTTCATAAATGTAAGCCCATTAGCCTTGAAGAAACTTCCAATATTTGAAAACTGTTTGAGACAGTCCAGAGAGTACTATAAAGTCATTCGTTTCTACAAAATAGTAATATTCGAATTTTCATAGTTTAGTTTTAATCGAAATTGAGTGAACCTTTCTTTTAATTTAAAATCTCTCAAGAAAATTTTACTAAATATAACTCTTTAGATAAAAATTATACTTGGAAAATATAATATTCGCTATTTATCAGAGCATTTATTAACTCAAACTACATGAAACAATATTGATTATTTTATTTGGACCTTATTTCCTATTAGATCTATATTCCTGATACTGCAATATAATAAATTTTTTTAATTCATTAATTTATAAGATTTTAAAGAGATATTTTTGGCTGCCTGAATATAACAAACTTTTTTTATTATCATTTCTTTAAATTTATTAAATTTCAAAAAATAATAAGCCATAAAAATTTTAAATACGAATGAGAGTTGTCCAAAACTTTAAAGTCAAGCTCTTATGATTTATAATTAATGCCTAGAATTATTTTTCTGTTTGAAATTACTATTTTAACATCTAAGTAAATTTTCATCCGCTGGTTTTCGTTAATATTATTTAAATTAAATCCTTTGATAAACAGTTACTGGGTAAAATTTTAATTATTTTTGTAATGAGGTTAAATCATAGTTAAATCAAATATCATTCATTAAAGGATATTCAATTAATTTACTTTCATATAAATGCAACAAAAAAATTCACCAAAGGCAAATAAAGGAAAATAAATTATAAAAATTGAGGCAATTTCCTAAACATTCAATTTACATAAAAGAATTTACATTACAAAATATCAACAAAATATTTTTTAACAGCACCTCATAGTATGGGTATTCCATTCTTAAATTAATCTTTCAAAATAGAAAAATTTATTGAAGAATAATGAATTTTCAAAATTGAAAGAATTAGTTTATCGATATTGCTGTCATTTGACAGTTTCAAAACTTGCTATTACTTTGAAGTTATGATGACTTTTAATTTTTTATAATAATTTTTAGAAATTGAAGGAAAAAAATCTTAAATGTGGTATATTATCAGAATTATATGTTACAATGCTTGAAATTTTTAATTGAATAAAATATGAAATAAAATTATTTATTAAGCTAAATCTCATATTTTTGCCCAAAAATTCTGTTATACCAATGTTTCTAAAACTTTAGGTGCTTTTTTAAATACCGGTAAACATTAATTATTATTTTATATGGATTCAGTATTCTTCAGAATTTAAAATGTTTTTTAACAGTCTGCAATATTTGGATACTACTGAATCTAAAAGCACACATTTAAGATACTCTCTGGTCAGGAAGTGTTTATTTAAAGGAAGAAATTCGTTAAATGCCGAAATCATTAAAAGCAATTTACCTCCTGTATTTTAACTGTATAATTAGTTCGAAAATATTTTATTTACGAAATTTTTTACTGGTTTATTTTGTGGCGCCATCTAGTTTTTAAACTTGTATTAATTTTTTCCTTTGTTTCTTACCTAGCGATTCATAAATGAAACTAATGCTTTAATCTCAGAAAACAAGTTATTCAACACACACATATACAAAAAAAAAAAAAAAAAAAAAAACCTTTTCTAATTTGTGTTGTATCAATCATGTGATCTCAATAAGCTGAGAGCTGTTTACCAAGTGACTTTTTTTATCAACATCGATTAATAACAGTAACATAATGGAGGGAAATCATAATAAGATTAAAAAATTATATTTCTTCTTTATTCATTTCATGTACACATACAAACTCGCGCCACCAACACGTGCAAGGTCATAAACGTCAAAAAGGGGACAGTCTTTGCCTTTTTTAAAAAAAAATTTCTCTTCTAAAAACCAAATTCAACCTCTCATTAGGACGATGATAATGGCGAAATTCAGATCTTTAAAAAAGCAATTCGTCTAACTAACTGTCTTGCAGCAAATGCCTTATTCAAGTAGTTCTAAACATGAAAAAACGTGATACATTTGCATATATGAAAATAGATGAGTTCGATAAGTTCGTATTTTGAGTCAACGTTTAACTTTTGCAGTAGTAATAATTTGGGTGTTATTTGCTTTACTTTTTGTTTAAAAAATATTAATAGTTGAATGTTTGCCTTTATTATTCTTTATATAATGTTAATGGAGATATTTTTTACGTGTTATATTGCAATTTTAAAAATCTAAAATTAAGAAGTAATTCTTAATTTAATGACCGAAATCGTTTAAGTAAGCTCTTAAAATTTCCCGAAACCAAGAGGAGTGGTCTGTTCGATACTTTTGGGCAAATTCCATGTTAAAGATGTTACCCCAGAAAACTTATTACATAGCAATGGCATATAATAGTTTCGAAATATTAGCCTTTGGCTTGAAATCAGCATTTTTACAGAATCTATCTTGTCATCTTTAGTGAGTTTGTTGACGACTAATCCCTGAAAAAAATATTAATAATACTTGAAAATCTTTTCTATGTTTTAGAGGAATTTCCCCAATAAAATGAAATGAAAATTTGATGCAAAACTACGCTTGTAGTCACAAAATTCCATACCAAATATTATATATTTAAGCGGCTGCGTTTTTGGAGTTATCAAGTTTCTATACATGTTTCTAAAAGTACGAGCTGATAGACTGTCAACCTCTTGTTAGATTTGCCTTAAAATTTGATAGATATATCCTCTCTAAATGATAACTCTATGAACTGAATTGTAACCATTTAGCTCTCTTCATTTAACAATCATATTAACTTATATACGAAATAGTCAGACAAATACACTTTCTCTGAAACAATTGAAGACCAAAATGTTTATATATTTTTAAAAAATTTAAGGCAAAATGTATTTTTAAAATGTCACATTTTTATGTCAATAAAAATTTATTTCAAATGTTGACCATAATCTTTTTAATCTAATATAAATATTTCACAAAGACTTTCGTTAGATTCTTAAACAACGGAGTTGGTTAGGCTTGGGAATGTAAGTGGAATAATAAAACTTAGTAAAGCTTTCCCTCGTTTTTATGGTATAAATGGAGGTGTTGATTCATAGGAACCACAGTATTATTAATCTTAGTTTTAAACGAAAAGACCAGAAAAGGATTGGCAAAAAATTTCAAAATACAGAAATCGACTATAAAATATGCATAAAAAACAATGCACATGTAATTATCAAAATTTCATTCAATAAGCTTTTTATTATATATTTATTCAATTAAAAAAGGCAACTAGTATTTCAGTACTAAGTACAAGTATAACAAATCGCGTCCTATTTATTTACAAGATTAGTTAGTAGATTATCAATTGCATCATTTAGATGTCTTATGTCCAAAATAGCACAAGATATTTTTCATTGTTTTCCCACAGCATTCTTTATATGAAACAACCTTGTGGATATTTAGAGCAATATTTTATTTTGTATGCTTTGGTTGAAAATTTAAATTAAATTAGACAGATATTTTCTTTTGTAGATATTTTTTGTTCTTCGGAAAAAATATAACCAGATATCGTTTCTGCATGTCTTCCATCACAGTGCTGTGGCCCTGTTATTCTGGTGGGTTTTGAAGACTAACGAAATAGGTAAGAGAATCTATTTATTTTAATTATCTAAAAAAGATGTGTTAAGAGGGAAAATTAAGGAATAAAGAAGTTAAAAAAAATAATGAAATCTGAAAAAAAAAAACATAAAATGTAAAAAGAAATAAGTTATCTTCGTATCTTACTTTGATTCATTAAATACAAATATTTCAAATTTAGAAGGCTAAAGTACCATTTTTTTCCTCCATTACTAAAATTTTGGGAACAATTTTTAAATAATTTTATTAATTCGGCTGATTTCTTCTTATTCTTGATATGGTAAACTTGTAGAATTGTATACTTCTACGCATATCTTGACAAAATTTTAAAATTGTCAGGACTCTATTGTACGTTAGTCAATCAAATATGAATCAAAATTTAATTTCTATTAAATGGGGCCCCCTGGTTGAAAAACTGAAATTTTTTATTGTAATTGTTATTTATATAATAATTTTAATAATAAGCAAAGTAATGAAAATAAAAAACTATATAATAAGTGAATTTAAAAAATTTCTTTTTTGTAAAAAAAAAAAAAAAGTTTTTTTTATTGTTGTTAAATTTATTTTTAACAAGAAAATTATTTTATTTTGAGCGAACACTGAGGAAACATGAAATGAATCCCCACCGTCATGAAATTAAAGCGTGATAATTTTAGAAGGGAAAAAGGAATAACATTCATATTATATTGCATAAGATTCTAAGGAAACAATTTGATATTTAATTTAATATATTTACATAATTTATAATAACAGATAATATGACACAACACAGAATTATAGAAAAATAATTATTACCAGTTTCAAGTAATAAAATTACAGAGCTTTATAATAAATAAGGTTAATAATTATGTAGAAGATCAGTAACATCTGTTTTTCAAATCTTTCATCGTAACTTCATATATTACATTCAAACGTAACATTTAATTGCCTCAGTTTAATTTAAATTTTGATTTCTATCCTATGATAAAATCGGTTTAAGCATTTCTGATGTCGTTTGATGAAAATCAAATTTTGTTAATACTACTTTAGAAATCAGACAACCGATGCTCTTTAAAGCATATCATTTGATTTCAGACTTTGATGCAATTTTCGACAAGGATTATGAAATACAGATCTAAATACTACTGAAATATTATCATCAAACGAATCCACAACATCTATATTCAATGCATTCTGCTTTTAACATAAATTACATATATTCTCTTCAATAAATTAATTTTATTTTGTAAAATTTCTTCAGATAGCCAATTCTTAATTTAACTTGATGTTGTCGGTAATTATTATTCAACTGATGATTTACGTAATTAAAAAATATTGTTAAAGTAATGGTAATACTCTGTACTTTTTACATAGAACATTTTAATTTCCTCTGTGAATATTACAAAAATCTATTTTTGAATTAAATTGGAATTATGGAAAAAAAATTCAATTATTCGATTTTGACGTTACGTAGTTGTCTACTGATAACACATAGAAAAGTCTATCATGAACTATTTCCAAAACCTTATCTTCCACATTGATTTTGGGAAATATAACAAAGGCATTTTGTGCAAATAAAATTGTTTAATCCAATTTTTAAAAAGTAACCATTTGAATTTCAATTATTATGATAGAATTGTGTTTATTTTCAGGTTTTTATCTTTTACTTACTGTATCCATTAACAACGGAGTCCATGTCATAATGTATCTTTACTATGGTTTAGCTGCAATAGGTCCAAAAATGCAGAAATATCTATGGTGGAAGAGGTATTTAACGACATTACAAATAGTAAGGGGAATTATTGTATTGTTAAAAAATTAAAGTCATTATAAAATTTTAGTTTATTTATTAAATTCGACCCTAAAAAATATAATTTCTAAATATTAATTAATAAGAATAATACTTAAAATAATACATTTTTAGTTGTTAAAGTCTATTAATTACAAAAGTTTTCAAAAAGATCCATGTAATGAAGATTTATAAATAATAATTAAAAATAAATGATTAAGTATACTGCAATATAATAAAAGTTTTCAGAAAAATTAAAGTTTACCAATGAACACGACAGTTTTATACTCTGTTCTAAAAGCTTTCATTAATATCATAATTAATTCACTCTTCTTTGAAACTGTACACAATAAATCTTCATAGATTAAAATCAATTATTCAGCATTAAAATGAAATCAAAGTTGTATTATTGTTAACTCTATTTTTCTTTCGCTCTGAATAAATATTTGGCTCCTCTTTTTCCGAAATAATATATAATTAGCCTTTCTCTTGTATACTTTGCTCCATTTTTTAACAGATTCCTTTTTCGATTTTTTTCAGATTCAGTTTATGGTAATCCTTTTGTACATGGTGCATGGATTTTTTAGTGGCTGTGAAACTCTAAGTACTTCAGAAATGATATTATTTACGACGATTTTATCATTTATGTTGTTATTTCTCAACTATTATTTAAGAAATTTCATCAAAAGTTCCAAAAATAAATGAGTTTATACCAAGAATGCTCGAAATGGAAATGTTTAATGTCAAGGCACTTTAGTTTCTCACTTTATGTTTTTATGAATAATATGTTCTTGATGTCATTGGTGATTTTATTAATAAGTGAAATGTTTGGTGAGGTGTAAAATTATAATCAAAGATGTTATAATAAATATATTCCTAATCCTCTTTGGAAATGTTTATTTGTCATGATACATATTAATAGAGTTTTTTTTTTTCTTTCTAAATTAAAAGACCACGGTAATAAAAATCATGGGTTCAGAAAACATTCATGATTTTAGGAATTCAATAAAATGTTTATGATACCATGAATTCAGCAAAATAATCATGAATTCAATAAAACATTCACAATTTCTTGAATTCAATGAAATATTCATAATATCATGAATTCAATAAAACATTTATGATATACGAATTCAATAAATCATTTAAGATATCATGAATTCAATCAAAACAATCATGATTTTATTATTCAGTAAAACATTAATTTTAGAAGTCTTCTTGTTTAACATGATAATATTCACTGCTGATTCTATTGAATACATGACACATCACGTACATATATAATTCAAACATTGCTTTAAATGCTTTATCGGATAACCTTAAACTGGCTACTCGGAAAAATCTGAATGACTAGACAGCCGCAACAGCAACTTAGGCTGGAAATGTAGTTGAGCCCTAAGGGTCACCGGTCATGGTACAGCCCTTACCTAGGGACAGTCGACCACAACAAATCCTGTCGATACTACTACGTTCAGTGGTGGCGGGGTGGTCGGCTCTATGCAAGAAGAAGAAGCCCTTACCTAGGATACTGCGTTCCTTCATCGAAGTAAATTGTGGGCAATCAATCAGAATATGTTAAACTAACAATTGACATTGACATACTGTACACTAAGGGACGGATCTGCCATTCTCTACCTAGTTAAGGGACATTCTTCACAAAGTTTATCATTCACTTTTTACTTATCTAAAATTGATTGTTTTTTACCATTTAATCTAATTTAAAATGGTTTGATTTGTTTTAGTTTTCATACTGCTTTTTACCGCATACCATAAACACTGGGAAGTTATGACAAATGATGCAATTTTACATATGAATTCATGAATATAACGTTTTAATTCATACCATACGTTTAGCGCGAATCAAGAATGTTTTTAAGCCATAAAACTCAACTAAATCAAATAAAATCCTTCATCGATAGGAAAAGCCACCCCCTATACTCACGTAAAATTTCATGCACCCACAAAGGTGGGGAGAACCAAAAACCATTTTTGAAATTTCCCATTCTTTATTAAGGGAATAATCAAGGACTGCTTCATAGGATAAAACGCCAAATTCAAGTCTATAAGAATTGGCAACAATAAGGGTTTGCCAAGAAAGAATTTTGAATATTTAATTTTTAATGGACAGTTAATTGAAATTTTAACATCCTTCGCTTAATAGTTTCAGAAAATATCCAGTTCATTGATGGGCTTGTAAATAAATTAATTTTAACAATCTTTCGAAGTAGTATAATGAGAGATACGATCAACATTAAACATTATCACTCCACGATAACTTGGACATATGCATAAGCCATTTAAAAAAAATTGTGTATTAATTATAATTTTTTATTCAAAATTATCAAAAAAACTCAATTTAGCTCTAAATATCATAATCATATCTGAATGGCCTGATATGAGAGCAAAAAAGTAAAAAGTAGTATGGTTCTAAACATGGGAAAAAATTATTGAATAATGATAGAAATATCAATTATAAATTTCGAAATTATTTCCAGTTATTTCTTTTTCACTTTTTACATATATCTTGTATTTGTCATTGACAAATGGAAAATTTAAATATGGTTGAAAAGAAATAATATTTGCACATACTTGCAAATATTTTAAGCTTCAAATCAATTAGTTTTTTTCATTATAATTATTGAATTAGCAGCGATAAGGAAGTTTCATGTTATAAAAAAATAACGAAACGATACATCTTTACAGTGTTTACTTGAACTGAAGGATTAACACTAGCACTACAAAGGCGGTCCTTTTGGCGGCTTCCAAATTTCTTGTTTAAAAGTTTCGATATAATTTATGTATTGTTCTAGAACTTTATGACGACATTTAAGGAAGTATAAGAAAACTGCATATTCTTATTCAATTTCCTTAGCCATTTTGATTTTCATAATCAGTATGATTTATACCTATTTATACCAAGATCCGTCAAAATGACAGTTTTAGCACTTTCAAAATTTATCATATTTTATGGATCCTCTATGCAATGATGGATATTAGAATGTATTTACATTCACGTTCATCCCTAGTTCGAGTCCCAGTTCGGTCCTGGTTGTTTTTCTGTGTTCTGTCTGTGAGTTGTATGAATATGCCCCCGTAAAAAGGGGTTGTGCAAGTGAATGTGAAGCATGAAGTAGTCAAATCGTACTCTTGGCCGTAATTGAAGCTACTGAACAAAACAAGATATGCTCATTTCGACTTAAATCGCTGAGAGCTTTCTGTCAGCGGGCTTGTAAAGTGCCTTAAGTACCAATAACAACATTTACATTCATGTATACATCGCTTTCAAACATTTCAGGAAAAATTTTGAATTGCATCTTTTATATGAAATTATATTGATTGGTCCAAAGTATTCGACAGCAATTATAATAAGATCTATTTTATTCTGATAATGATTATGTTTAGAACTTTAAGCTCTAACTGGATATTCTACAAATGCCAATATAATCAGTTTTTCGTGAATTTTTTTATAAATAATTAATTAACTATTATATTGAATATTGTTTTCAATTATAATCTTTTATTTAAATAAACTAAGCTAAAAGTTACAACGAAAGCCATGATGATCGAAACCCGCCAGTTTGGGGGTTGTGTTAAAACCAGATATATATTTAACATCAGTAATTCTAACGTTAAATAATCTAACGGAGTTTCATTCAACGCCAAATCAAAACAGAAAATATTACGTAATTTCTTCAAAACGCAGGGAAAGATTACGCAATATCAGCAACCGTTAATATCTCAACAGGAAATTTCGAATATCCAGTAAAGGGAAGTTATAGAGGATTATGTAATACCTGCAATAACATTTATAACCCCAGCATAATATTTGTTATCATCACTTTACTGATTGTGAATTGATTGTAAATAACGTTTTATTCCTCTGTACATTACTTGTAATAATCATTTCCATTTTTTATAAAGAATATTCATATAAATAGATCAGAAAAAGAATTTAAATAAGGACCACTCATAACATTATTGCCACAACAATACGATATAAAAGACAGTGAAGAATGTACGCACGAACACGGTAGTAAAGATACTGCACAGTAAAAATAAACTGGAACATTATTTTTAATTAATTAAGCTAGAAAACTGCTGTAAAATGCTGCTGTCGAGATAAACTTTTATTAAATATTGTGTTTGCAATAAGCTTGCCAACAATTAACCGATCTGAAGCAAGCAAATTTATAAAATAAAAGTTTTTAATGCTCAATTCAAAATTTATGGTGGTATGAAAAATTACTTCGGTTTGAAACAAGAGAAAATATTTCAGCGGTAAATTTTCAGATAAGAAAAAAACCTTCTAAGTACGGTTTGGAATCTTTGAATAATTTAATTTAAATTGAGATTTTGACTTGGAAGAAAATCGTCAGAATAGCTCAAAAAAGTCTTTCATTGAGATCACTTAAGAATTTAATAATGCATTTCATCCCAAATAACTATTGCTAATGTTTGATAGAATAAACTTTTAACTAGAAATAAAGATAGTTTTTATTCATTAATTTCCCTTACATCAAAACAGCGATGTAAGAAACAACTTTTAAGCGAATAACAATGTACCCAATAAATGTGTTACATATATTTTATCAAAAATTTCAGAACATTTTTATCAAATAATTTGAATTGATTTTGATAATTATGAATCTTAATTAAATAAATCAAATTTATCTACAAAAATAAAATTTGGAAAATTAAATGCAAGTTGTCGCAGAGTAAAATGACGATGCTACTGGTTTGATTAAAACTACTGGTTGGCATAGGGTTATATATATATTAGCACTCTATCAACATAGACAACAGATCTTTGGTGAAATTGACTTTGAATCTCAAATTCTCAATTCCAAAACTTGGTTCTGGCTTTATAAATAGCCTAAATCATATTCATGACAAAATAAACTAGATTCAAAATTTTATGGTATTAGAAGTGTATATATATATATATATATAT
>JAPMOQ010050131.1:1702626-1745652 GCA_026543055.1 Argiope trifasciata
CGTTTCAAGATTATGCAAATGCCATGAAAAATGTCGCCCTCTAGTTCAGTGTCCGTATAACTTTTCATCAGTCTTTTGCAAATCAGTGCTCTGCGTTATATTTCAATTGTCTTTTCCTTTCTTAACCACACGATTATATCACTCATAATTTCATTTTCCACTTTTAATAAATTCAAAATGAATTTAGGAGAGATATCGCATCATATAAACATACAAAGTTGATTCCTTAAATAATTTCATAATATATGATGTAAACTATTATGGCTTGTTACCCGTCATAAGCCACAAATTCGACTTTCAACTTTTGACTTTATTCTCTATTAAAATATATTATAATTGGTTGTTATGTAAAATAGGAAACAATTCTCGTATTATGTAAAAATTATCTTTTGACCATAAAAGCCATTATATTAGACCTATTTAGTCTTTGGTGATTTTTTGTCACTCTGTATTAGATTATTTCAAACATATTGTATCTATACAATATGGTAGAAGTTCTCGTTGTCTGTCTTCAGCCAAGTGCATGCAATCTAAATGTAAATAAATATTATTTTGTGCAAGGATGAGAAATTAGGTGAATATGGGAATTATGGACTTTCTCTCTGTCATTTCACATAATTTTCAGAATGCAAATTCCGTATATTGATACAATGGGGGTTCAAAAGAAATTCCGAATTATTCCTTGTTGACAAAATTCTTGTGGCCGTGACGAAACCCAGTCCTTCAGGCTCGTTAATCAATGAGATCGCTGTGCTCAGGCCTATGGTTTATACTTTGAATAGTCTTCATTTATACCCACAGTGTCGTTTCGTACATTTTTATTTGAATACCTCTTGTATTTATATAAGTACATCTATTTCAAATGTTTTTTATATATTACATAAAATTTGAATTTTAGTTATTTTATCATGGAATACAAGTTTTGGGCTATTTTTTTTCAAAGTCCTTTTGTCTTCTATTTTTGTTTTTCATAACTATTTTGGCAGGCCTTTATTGAGCATTTATATGGCTCTAATAAAAAGAAGTTAGAAAATAAAAAGTTAGAAAAATCTTTATATATAAAATAAAAAGAAGTTAGAAAAAGTTATATAAAAAATCTTTTATATAAAAAATAATAAAAGAAAGTTAGAAATTTAAACAATCCTCAATTTAAAAAATTAGAATTTTAATCCTTCGCACTCGGAATGTTCCTCTGAGCCATAATTTAAGACTGTGCATAATTTTAACGTTTTATTTAATATAATTATTTTCAATTTTGATTGTTAGAAACGCCTACAGAATGGTAAAAAGACAGATTAATTTTTCGATTAAATTCAAAATAAAATTATATAGATTTATCTTTCATGTTAAATCAACTAGACTTTGTATTGGGTGAATAAGTATGCAGTTATTTTTTCTCGAGATGAAAGTGTTGAAAATTATTCATTCTACTTTAAGTTACGAATTTTGCAATTATTTCTCTGTATAATTAGTATTTAATTAGCAGTTAAATATTTAAGAAAAGAACTATTTAGCAGTAATGAATTTAAATGTTGCGTATTGTTTGATATATTATCATGAAGACTCTGAGACAACATTCTCCGCATCATGTGACGAAATTTTTAATAAATTTTCAGCTGAAAACAAATTATCTAAAAGAGAAAACTTAAGAAAAATTACAGACTTGAAGTTAATGGCATAGCTCAGGAATTTACAACAAGTTTTTTGAAAACTGAATTTTTCAAATATCTTTTTAATAAAATAATATCTTAATTCAATGCTACTCGGTAGTAACAAGGCGTACAGTTCTTTACCTTTTACTAAAAATATACAATAAATATATTTGTGTGCAAAAAAAATATTACCTTTTTTTTTTCTTTTTGGAACGCGATTCATATAATTTATTTATATTTTTAATGCAATAGTTTTACCAACTTGAAAACATTCATGGGAGAAAGTTATCAATAACACTTATTGAAAGAACTTACGTTACAAAAACGCATTTTATACCTTAAAATTACATACCTCGTATCCTCAATGTATCATTTTTGTTGAAAATCTAGTTTTGAAAACTAATATTCAGCTAAGTAAATGTCAAAAAATTTCATTTCTATTTTGTCTTCGAAACTTATCAATTATTAATCTTAATATATTACTGATTTCAATTTTTTAAATTATTTATTTAGAATAAATTTTTTGACTGACTGCATTAGTTATTTTTTCCTAAATATTTTAATTCTAAATATTGTAGATAATAACTTGAATTGGAGAATTAGATTAATGATTTCATCAAGCAAGAGAACTATTTTGGGATGAATCTAGCTGTTTTAAACCGTTGTCTTGCAGTAATATTTGCTCTACGATGCTGGGTAAATTGCTTCGATATCTATTTGAAGACATTTTTAATTTTCAGTTCTAAAATAAAATCAGTATCAGAAATATTCTTTATTAACAGAAATACAAGAAATGCACAACAGAATATAATACAGATTTACATAGACTAAAAATGCATTATCGGTGTTTTTCATGAACAAGTCTGTCGCTTTTCGCGAATGAGTTTTAAAAAGAATCAATTTAAAAGAATGCAATTATTAAATTAACAAAATAAAATTATATCGTTTTATACTTTATAATACAGAGTTTAAAAATTGCTACATCATTTGACTCATTTACAACTTAAAATCAACTAAAATTTTAATTTGACATTAAAAACTTTAAAATTATTTCATGCAAGAAAAATGAGCATAGAAAAAATTTGCCCAATTTCATGTCTAATTTTTTTGATCAATGATCACAAAATATAACTCGTATTTTGAAACATACGAATTTGCATATTTATTTTAAAAAAAACTTTGTTCTTGATTATAAAGATTCTTATAAATAGAAATTTAGAATTGAAACATTTCATAAAGAAAGTGAAATTCAACTGATCATTTTACGAAATTCTCAATAGAAAAAAACAAATTAACGATTTTTAACAAAGCTTATAGACAAAACAAAATTGTTAAATAAACTTAAATTATGAAATAGAATTTGGCGATATTAATGCAAAGAATTTTCAAAAAACAATTTGTAAAATATATCCATGACAAATTATCATAATATCCAAAAGGATTTTCCAAATAGGAGCATTGAAATAATTTTAATGCAATAAATGCGTAAATTCAGGTCATTTGCAATTCAATAAATAAGGATAAAATTTCTCCCGTAGACTAATAAACAAAAATCGGGATTTAAAATTCCTTTTTTTCCTCATATGTAATATTTAAAATTGATTTTTGCATGAAAGAGGAAATTTAATATAATATAAATTTAAATTCTTAAAATGTAGGTATTACAAAACAACTTTTCAAATTTAGCAATTCCATTCAAAATTTTTTTAGGCAAAAAGAACATGTTAACATAAAAAATTAATTAAATTTTGGCACAAATTAAATAAACAAAATACCAATAAAACTTAAAATGTGTATGAACATGAAACATATCAACCATATTACCATTTTTTTAACAAAAGAATAATACCTTTATTTACAAATAAACAAAAAGTAGAATTACTTCGAAATTCTATTGCTTCCTTTGAAAGTTAGAAACCAAAACTTCCATACAGGTTTGCTTTCTAAACCTTTTCTATTTTGTATAAACTTCTTTTACACAATAGAATAGTTAACAAGTTTAGGTGTATTTAAAACAGAAAATTAAGTTTAGCAAACATACAAACTTAAATATATATACATATTCAACATTTACAAAACCCTAAGTGTTGAAATCACCTTTTATAATCAAACAGTTCGTAATATCTTAACGTTCGAAATCCTAAAACACAATCAACAGCTGTACAGAAGACGATGCAAATGATTGCGACCTGAACTAACTCAAGACGTTCGTAACAGTCACTGAAAAGTATAGATTAATACAAAACAGTCAATTGTTCCTTTCTCAGAAAGTTGCTTTTGAACACATTTAACAGCATGTGCCCAACTATTGATCCTTTTTAACAATACGCTTGACGATTCCATTTTGGACGCCATTTTGTATGACGCCCTTACTTCCCGAATGCAAGTTGTCATTCTTCTCAGAGGCTTCTTTTTCTGCCCTGAGTCGCTCATTTTTCTCATCCAAGTCCTTCTGTTTTCGGATGGCTCTCTTCCTGAGGTATGTGTTTTGGAAGTAGTCGTAGAACATGAGCAGGAAAAGACCGGCCAAGAACATGTTCAAATAAATAATGAACTTTGATACTTTGCAGTTGCCGATCATCAGTGTCATCACGTAGAAGAATACCATGACAAATTGGATCTGGAAAAGAAATTTCATGAATGGTGCTTAAATAAACTTAGAAAATATGTATAGTAACGATACATATTATAGGACTATGATATATATGGTTTAATATTCTTGTAGTACTTAATATTACTTGAAGGAAGTTCTAAGCTCTCTTCTACTGGGTTCTCTCGAACTGGTATATCAGGAAATTAATTAGCGAACAATAGCAAAGTCTACTAGTATAATAAAATCGTCTCGTATTCCATTAACACAAACGCTGTCACTGACGCGCCTGTGCGTTACAAATATGTAATTGTACCAAACCATCTGTATTATTAGATGATTCTCTTCTAAAGTTAAGAGATAGCAAAGAAGGGATTATCTAATTAGATGGTCCTGATATCAGACGTAGGTAGTGACATTGAACGTGTTAAAAGATATAGAAAACCATGTCAGATGCAGTTTGCATTTAAAATGTCAAACTCGGTGGAATCTCAAGCAAATAAAACATCTCATCATCTTTTGACTGCCTTGACAAAAACTTGACACAATTCGTACCAGATTAAGAATTAGCCACACAAACTCACATAAACATCTGCGGTTTGAGGTACGCCCATCACGATGTAAAGTATGCCAGCGTCCTATGAAAGTTCTTCCCATTTTAATAGAATGCCCACAATTTAATAAAAGCATTCGCTGTTTTCACTCTCCAAGTATCAAATTAAAAAGGCATTCTTCATAAAGTTCCACATTCCCAACTTCTTACTCATTTAAAAATGATTGGCTTTTACTTTTTGGTATGA
Source organism: Argiope trifasciata (assembly GCA_026543055.1). Taxonomy (NCBI): domain Eukaryota; kingdom Metazoa; phylum Arthropoda; class Arachnida; order Araneae; family Araneidae; genus Argiope; species Argiope trifasciata. The sequence goes on from JAPMOQ010050131.1 coordinate 1,707,669, forward strand.
TTCTTAAATAACTTAGATAACGTTTTACCTGACTACTAATTTTAGTAAGTTTTAAAAGTTGATAGTTCCTGAAAAATAACACAATTTAGAAACAAGCTATTAAACTAAGATTAACTCTCGCCATATGTTTAGCGCAGTTTAATCAAAAATGATTCTTGCGCCAATAAACTCCATCAAATCAACACATATTAAGCTAAGTGTTATAAATTACTCATGATATTTATTACTAAACGTTATTTATTAATATAAGTGTAGAGTATCTATATAACTTGGGGATTATAAGAAAAAGATGCATTCTAGTTTAATTGACTAATTGAAGAACCAGAAAAAGAAATGATAATTTCTGTTAACATTCTTGCTATCAGTGTTGTCTATTTGACGATATGACATTCTGGCTCCGTACCGGCGCCACAGATTCGAAAAACATTCTTCTAAGATTTCCGCTAACTGGTTCACAAAAACCATGTCTCGATCAGATAAATTGCACTTCAAAACAAATTCAATTATTTTTTTGTTATGTATTTCATGTTTCAGGCTTCCAAACAAATACGATTTGTGCATAATTGAGTAACGCTGTATTTCAAGATTTATCAGAAAAGACGTTTTGACTTTAAAAGAAATATTTCCTTTTATTGTTCATTATCACCAGATTGGATATAAGTTATTTAACTTACATAAATTCGTTCGAAACTTTCACTAGCAAAGAAGTTTGATACAAAAAATTTTGAAATTCAATAAAAAAAATATGGATCTGTAGAAAAATAGCGTTATTAACGAAGAAAAAGAAAACTATACTGAAATATTAAATCAAAAATAATTTGATTAAATTTAATCCTAAAATGAGAGACTTTAGTTCACAAAAACTGTATTTTGAGCAGTTGCATAATTTTTTTTGCGAAAAAAAAATTAAAATGTTCTAAATAATTGTATTGTGGATTAAAGAATGTACCAATGACATAAATAACAATTCTGCAATAAAAATAAAAATAAATTTTTAGCAATATACTTTTTACAATACAAAAATATTTTGATAACATCGCCAATGGTATAATTATTCACACAACAGTCATCCTTATATTATGTTTCTAGTTTAAATCTAATTGTAAAACTGCAATTAGTATATATTGGTATCTACTAAAAGTATTGATCAAAAAGCACTTGAAAAAGGATTTCCATACACCCATTGTTATCCCTGTAACAGTCATGTGAAACTTATCAGTGGAAATAAAAACGTAGCCAAATTACTATCACTCATTGAAAGATTAAAATACTATAAAATTAGTTAGTAGCCTAATAGTTTAAAAGAAAATATTAACCTTACATATGAAGCCGGTTTTGTAATGAAATCTTTTATTTCAAATTGGGAAAAAATATATATCTAAAAATGATTTACTGAAAAATTCTACAATGAAAATAAATTCTTTACCATTTGGAAGGTTGTTAGATACTTTTTCCACCACAAGTATTTCTGAACACTTGGTCCAAGAGCGGCCAGTCCATAGTACGAGTACATAACAGTATGAACAATAGTGTTGATCAAAGGGAAGAAATAGTTGTAGTTTCCTAGTTAAAGAAATAAAAATTACGCATCACAAAATGTGTTCTCTGATTATTTCAATGATCGGGAAATCGCTTTTTATGATATGAATTCTTAAAAACTGAGCATATTAACCTTGCTTTCTATAATCCTTTGTTTTATATATATATTTTTGTTATAAATGACTTTTTTTATAAAAACGCCCTACCTGGTTCAACTCTGAAGCCACCCCAGACTGCAATGGGAACAACGGCGTGATGAACAACATGAAGAGTAGAAATATGTTTACTCTTTTTCCTCAATACGAAGAATATCTAAAAAACAATTATAATATTTCAATCATCCAAAATATGAATTTCTATTTAACAATCGATTTCTGGTCATTTACTTTGTTTTTCATTCAGTTTTTAATTCATAGCAAGTAGCTGCGAGCTTTGTATTCCTGAAACAGTTATAGAGATTGTATTTTATTTATCTAGTTTCCATTAGATTTTGGTTAGGTGAACATCTCATTTAACCTATACTAAAGCTATTTTGGACTATGGTGTCAATTTGAACACTTTTTGATTCTGTTATTTAATCATTTGCACTCGGAAAAGTAATTCAATGCAAAATTATTCACCTAATATACAAGAGGTTGTTTGTATTTCAGAATATAAAATATATAACTGATTTAGATTGAATCTCCCCCAAAAAATCAATTTTGAACTTTTCAGCATTTTGTAGCTATTTTAACAGTCAAAGTTGAGAAATAAAGCGTCCGAAGGATGCACCATCTTGATTGGTGAACATGAATCACTCTCGAATGCAAGGGATTAAAATAAAATTAACTACAGAGTTGCTAAAAATAGCAAATTAATTTTCTTGGAGAAAAATGTATGCAAAACATATTTCACTTTTTCAAAATGAGCATATATTTAATTATGCATCTAATTACTTTTCTGGCGGAAAAAGTAATTTCTAATCTTAGTAGGGTAATGTGAACTGCACTTGTCCAGTCTTGGCATTCTATATTAATATTTGTATACCACATAAAAGAGAAAACATTTAGCTCACACTAGAACAATGTACATGAAATATATTTTTTGGATTCTAATATTGAAAACTCATCATTTTCTAGAAAACGATTATCTGCCACAGTTGCCCCACTCCCAGTTCTCCAAAGAGAAATGGATTTTCTCACAGCAACCTCATATGTCGCTGTCTTCCAAGTATGCTGAGGGTTGGCGAAGTCAAATGTATAATTTCATAATTTATTATTGATTAGATCGTAGTCGTTTTAGTGGGTGTAACAAAATGTTATCTTTCACAGCCCTTAAATATCATTTAATCTGAAATGTAACCGAGACCAGTAAGTTATCTGTTAATTAATTAAATAATGAGGAAAAAAAGGTGCACAACAAAAATAAAACATTTAAGATATACATCAAAATTTCCCAAAGAAATATGGAATAAAGGACTTCTGTTCATTTGGCATATGTTAATTTTTAAACTGAAGTTTCGAAAAAATGGATCTAGAACTTATTTCCAAAACAGCACACCATGTAAATCGACTTTTCAGTCTTGCACATCGGTCATCTTTACCTAATGCATTATGTTTCAGTACAAATGTTCAATTAAAATTGTTCTATGAAGTAAGAAAAAAGTAAGATTCTTCTAAAGATTTAAAAGATTTGCAGCTTACCGTATCGGCAAATTCAATAAATTTCATGAAAAAAAACCACCATCCAAGTTCAGCGAGCTGTAACATGAAAAAACCATTAAAAATAAGTATGCAATAATTCGACATCATTATTACAAAGTTAAGTAAAAGCAATTTGCAAAGTATTTATGTCAAAATAATTTTTTCTCATTGAATAAATAAAAACGGTCTTTTACATTTATTTACATCTAAATACAAGTTCAAAACTGGAAATGCAATCAATTTTAAAAGGATTTTAAATTAAATGCAATTTATTCCAGGATCAAATTAATGTCAAATAATTTTATTCTACTTTAAAGCATTCAGACCGATTAAAACGCAATAGAAATTTAAAACTGCATGTAGAAAACTGGGAATAGAAAACGTATGTGCATTTGAACATTGTACAGCTTGATAGTTTGACATAAGCTGCATAATTTAGCACGTAAAGATTTGAGCGATTTTCCTTTTTTAGACTTGTTTTTTGAAATGAAAAGCAATTTTATTCTGGCTGGTCAGATTCTTCAAATGTTAAATACTAATATAATAGAATAGATGAAATTTGAAGCAAACATTTATCCTATGAATAAGATCATTCCGAGGGTAAATTAAATCTTTATATACATACCCTTAAAGCATCGGGATCATTGTGATTATCTATTCTGCAGAACCATTTGCTTGTTGGCTTAAAAAGAATCCTGAAGGACTGAAAAATAAAAAAATTTAATAAATAATAAACTACTATCAAAAACATATGAATTTATAAAGAAAAAAATCTACTGGGGAATCTTTTTAAACTACGAAGAATTTCTATTGAGTTTCAATACCTTTCCATTAATCAATTCGTTTCCTGTATTATAAGAAATTTTAACAATACATTCCTGTAAATTTGCAAATATACTCAAAAATGACGAATATATTTAAGATTAGAATGAAAATCAAAAATGTGAAGAATGATGTTCATATTAGAGTATTTATATACAATAAAACGATATGAAATGCAAAAGTTGCATTTCTTATGTTAAGTTTAAATTAAATCAAAATTCTGAAATAATATTGGATGAATTAATCGACGGGTTATTTCTTAAGTCCTAGAAATGATACGTTTCAGAAAAAGTGTTTTCATGGTTAGCAACATTTTGAAAAAACTTATACTTTCTGTAATTTTTTCCATGAAGATTATTACAAATTTAGAAGCAATTGGGAAAAAAATTCCCAGAGAAGATTGTTTCCAATTGTTTCTGAATTCTTAATCTTCGACTTCCTTGATATTTCAAAATTGTTGTAAAACTTTGTGACTATATCAAATGGGGGACGTCTTAAAGAAATGGCAGAAATGGAAAAAAAAAATTAGCATATGTAACAAAATTTTCTAAACATTTTATATAGAAAATTGTATAGCAAATCTCATTTTCAGTGGGAGCTGAAATTCCTTACTGTATTGGTGTAAAGAACGACAAGATTAGTAAAAGGCGAAATTCATGTAGAATGTATTTTAAAGCATTTGGAAGCAAACAAAGAAGAAGAAAAAGTAAGCAAGATACCTCTTAATTATTTACTGGGCATCCCCCTCCTAAACAGTTTTAAAAATCTCTTGTTAATACATAAAAATATATATAATTATTTTTACTGCATTTAATTAAATGCATTGTTAAACAAAAGTAAATTCCGCAGTAATTCTTTAAATCTTGTCAATGGAGTATTATAAGCAATTGCTTCATTCAGTTAATTTCATGGACCATAAAAATCAGAAATAGGTAATATATGAATCAAATTTAGCAAATATAATCAGAAAACCTTGAATTAGCCAAATGAGAAAATTAAAATCTATAACCTTAACATTCAGCAACAAGTATTATCTTCCAGACATTACAAAGTTAATTTACCTTAAAGTGACTTTGAGAAAAGACGACTCAGACAAAACGTTTAACTCTTCAATTTATTTCGCATAACATAAAAAAGTAATCATTCCGTAATGATCTTAAGACAAAAAGGAAGCTAGAGCTCTAATGCAAATAGATAATGAATGCGATATCAATTGCTTTATTGCAATATTTTGAATGCTTTACAAAATCAACATTATATTGTCTTACTTTATCCCCTTCCTTGATTTGTTTGAGACTTTAATTTTCGATAGAAACCGTTATTTTACATATTAGAGCAGTGTAGAATGTTTTCCCAATTCTATACTTTTTGAAGTTATTGTGTTGATCTTTTTGGGCATCTAAATAGAAAGACTTCGCCTGGATGATTTTCGTTAAAATTTGGATAGAAATACTGTTAAATTTATGATGGCTTTCTTTCACTCTTAAAAATGAGAATTCCATTATATTCAAGTGCCTAAATTTCAGTCCCATTTTGCTGATCTGAAATTTATTTTTTGAATATTTTATATTTCATGGTTTAAAATTTCAAGAATTGCTTTTTCTATTTCCCAACCCAAGCCAAAAACTTCAGTTTACCCATTAATAGTAAAATGAAAAACTATTTAAATCTTGAAGCTATGCATTTTTAGCCATAAATGAATGCCTTTTTAAAAAAATCATTTCTATAAACGATCATTTTGCTACGATATAGCAATAATCGTTTAGTTTCTAATAGTTTTCGACTTGCAGTTAGTTACTATTAAGAGTCAATCGCTTTTCGCACATTTTGGATTTCATTTAATATTTTAATCCTCTGCACTCAGATAGTGATAGCCACTCATCTTTCAAGACGGTGCATCATTTTGAAGTTTAATTAATTTTAATTTTCATTGTTAAAATGCCTTCAGAGTCATAAGATTTTAAACTTTCTTGAAATCCAACTTGAAACAAATATATTTTATTTTTCGGAGCCCTAAACAATATATTAGGACAACATTGAATCGAATTGCTTTTCTGATTTCAAAGGGTTAAAAATGGCATGACTAATTTTCTTCCATTTGAAATGATGTGGAAATTATGTAATGCTGGCTTGATTCCAATTGTCGGTGAAAAAAAAAAGTACTAATATTGAACCATTTAAACTCATGTGGAACTGATGATTTTTAGATTATAAATCTTGAATGATAATTAAGAATAATTCCTATAAAATTACATAAACGAGCTAAATTTTTTTCCTTGGTTGAAGTATTGCAAAACTAATTAGATTGTTTTAAGAGAATTTTCCAGGTGATTGGAGATACTTTCTTGACATAACATCGAACGGAAAATGAAAACATTCTCGAGCGTGGATTACCTAGATTGTTCTAATTCCTTGTTTAATTACCTAAGAAGATTATAATGGCCAGTGAAAATCCAAAATGAAAGCTTTACCTACCTCCAGTAATAAATAGAAATTTGTGAACACCAGCACCAGGTTATATAAAAACATGGGATATCTGAGGTCATATGGCTTCTTGTCCATCATCCAGGCGGGACCAATTTTCTTGACAAACAGCACATACAATATGACTAACAAGAAAGTTGGTCCTGGTCCTTCCATGAGAGGCCATTTGGTTACTCGAGGATCTATAAATAACAAATCAATTGAAAGTTTACAAAAAATATGAATTGCTTTGATTAGGAATGCAATAAATTTCTGAGAAACAGGCTTACAGAAAATTACACTTACAGATTTTAACTAAATTTTATAATATCAAAAAATATGTACTGCAAACCTTGCAATTACATATACAAAGATTTTAAATAGATAAAAACTTGTTATCGGGTAGCCTCTCTTAAACGCATGTTAAGGTTAATTATGCATGCATACGTACCAAATCGGAATTGCGATATAAAATCTTTTGATTATGAAAAAAGAGCGCAAATAAAATCTTTAGGATTGTATATTTCAGTGCTTCAATTTTTATATGTTTAGGTTTGTATTCAATACGTAAAAACCAGATGAGCTGCACTTTTAGAAAAATAAATTCTGCAATTTATATTTCAATTTTTATTTTCTACAATTCATATTATATTTAATAAATTTCTAAATGATTATCTTATGATCCTTTTCTTAATACAGCAAAATTCCTAAATACAATGCATGTTTTTGTAATTATTTCTAAGACTATTTGTTGGCATAAACCGGCATCTCAAATTCATGTCATGGGACTAGTTCAACCCAGAATATAACTAAGCTCTAATTTAATCAGCAAACAACTAAAAACGCATGTTAAAAAATTTGAACATCAACACTGCACAATAAAGCAATTATTCTAATTTCGTTTTTGCATAGCCAACTCGTATATCCATACATCTTTATAAAGCTATATAATATTAAGTTAGATTTCATGAAAGTACAAAAAGAAAACTGTGTTTATGAATTTTTTAAACATTAGAAATTTGATATAAATTTCTTAGTTATACAAACTTCTAGTCTTGTATAGTAGCTCAACCTCTTTTCTACTAAAAAGAGATACATGTGAATGTAAATGTATGTGTTTGTTAGACCCTACAGTCCAGACCTATGGACTCGGAGCTACCAAACTTGGTAAAATATGCCTTTGAGAATAAGAATGTCCACCCAGGAGCAATTTTTTAAAAAAATTATAAGAAATGTAATTAAAAATTAAAATTCGTTTTTTTCCCATTCTAATTTCTGAAAATATTACAGTACAAAAAGAAATTTTGCATAGTCTTAAAGTTCAAAAATGTATCTTTAATTTATTATTTTTTTTTTAGATTTTAATATCCAAAAACATTAAAATTTAAAATTTTTCCATAGTTTTATTAAATATTGAAGCGTGGAATTTTAAAATATTGAAAACTAAAGAAAAAGATTTTACTAATGATCCGCGTTGTTTAAAAGGCGAATAAAAAAGTTACTCTTTCTCAAAACTAATTGTGAAAGTTAGAAGATGAATGAACCAGATATTTAAGTTTTTAGTAGAGCTAAGTCGATTTTCATTTAATTGTTCTCCATTAATAAGATTGACGTATTTAATGAACATGGCATATGAAAGGCAATTAAAATAACAGGTTTAGCCTCTTAACCATTTTATTTTTTTTACTATCTAATAAGATACCTATATTGGGATATTTTATTTTGATTCAAATTGAAATCCATCGAATACTTCACAACTATGTATTCGAAATAATTTCAATATTGAATTATAATCGTTATGAGTTGTTTATTTTTTGCTTACAAATATTGAAAATCTATAAATCTATACAAGCATGGCCCTAGGGTAAAACAGTACAACAGTTATTACCCGACAATTTGGGCGACATCAGACTTGAAAATATGTCTAAAACTTTTTACTGGAATTAAATACAACCAATAGCACAGTGAATCATTTGACTGTCAAAGCCGACTATTTCTTATTATTGATGCAAATTTCCTAATAGCAAAACAACATATTTATACAATAACAAATATTGTTTGAATCTGAAACATAGAAACTTATTCTCACCCCTAAAGTAATTAATCAATCACGCATGCATTAACAATCGAGCCAAACAGGAAATGGCGTTACGTCACAAAATGTATTGGTCTGGATTGAGAATAAATATTCAAGACAGAAAACAAGTTATTACAGTGAAAATGTTTTTATAAAACTCGGGAACCAGTTTGCTTCATTTTATTCCCATCGAGTACAAATGAGCACATATAGGAAATAGCCTTGAAGTTTGGTGCATCTAATTGCTTCCGTTACAGTTATTTTTAAAAATAGAAATCTGACAGAGACAGTAAGATGATGCGCTTCAATAAGCCCGATTGAAGCGCGATTTCTTTTCAAAACCGAATAAAAGCCGATTCATCTGCCCCATTTATAAACGACCTTGAGGCTTCAAAGAATCGAAAGTGCTACCAATTTTACCGTCTCGTTGTGATTGACATTTCTGATATTAGCATCAAGACAATGCTAGCGAATAAGATGGAACTTATTTCGGAACATTTCAGATACATTTATTTCAGGACATGAAAGTTACAAAATCATGAAACACCGACGTGGAAATTGAAATTTCATATTCGTTTCTCAAATAAATAAAATTTCAGCACGATTATTCAGATACCATCTTAAAGATAAAATTCATTTGTTTAGTACAAAGTTAATAGAATGTTTAGTAGAAAAGTATATATAAGTTCCAATATTTTGATATTTAAAATTTAGTTTATAATGCAAGTCTGGCAAAATGATTGAACATTTTTCATAATATAATATGTTATATTTAATAATATATGGCTGTATCGAAATCTAAAGGCCAAGGAAAAACGTACGCTGAATAATTTGCGTGAATTTAAAAAAATGAAGGATTAAATATTCTTTCAAAATACTTAGCTACATTCGTGATACATTATTGAAATCAAGATGTATAATAACGAGTGAGACCAGTGCACGTGCCGAAATACTTTGAGTGACAGTAAATGTCATTCGTGCTGTGTAGATTGATTTTATAAGCCATTACAAAATTATTTATCTTATACCATGTATAAATAAACGTAACAATAATTACGAAGATTATAATTATACTATTATCGTTTTTCCCTTATATTCTTCATGTCTAATGGTTAAAATCAATTTTGTTAAAATGCTTCAATTTTAAAAAGATCTTATAGTGATAAAATGTTCGTTCTTTACGTTATTTTGATCCTTCCGAAGCTCGAATTTTTTCCTTCTGTGATGTGGCTTAAAAACATCATAATTAACAGCTTTCATAATGAAAATTCAAAATTTTCATTTCTCATTCGAATTGAGCAGGATTATTGTCCTTTAAAATTAATACTTTACAATTATCTACCATCACTGGCATGTATCAAATCATCGATCTTTGAGGCAGATTTAATCAATGTAGTATATAAAAACTTTTTCAAATGATTTAATATTTTGTGAATCTATTTTAATTTCAATACTCGTAAAGATTATTTCAAAAATAAAATTGTCACAATTCATAGCAATTTTTTTCGATCAACAATGGAAATAAAATCTGGGCGAATAATAAATTGCTTTTTAATTAAATCCTCTCTCATTATTTCAATGAAATTCTAATTAAAAAAAGGCTAATATTTTTAAAAGCTTAGATTTTTTTAATTAAAATCTAAAGCAGCTGCATATTAAAAGTTTAAAATAAAATTAAAATAAAGTAGAAAGTAACAAAATAGCCATTATTACAATAATAATTCACTGTGGGTGGTTATAAAATTTTATTAATAAATTAATTTCATTAATAAATTTAGTTTATTTATACCTTTAGTATTATGGGTGCCAATAAATTGTGCGAAAATTGTTCAAATTGTCATCTTTAAATTTTAAAAAATTAATGAAAAATAATTTTAAAAAAAATTAAAATTATTTAAGCAAAGTATTTTATATTTCTATTTTACATAAACGCAATGAAATTTATTCAAAAAAAATTTCTTGTTAAGTAATTTTTTATAAATAAAGACAATGGAAGAAACTAGTGTGCTCCTTTATACTTCAGCAAATAATTTTTTTTTGCTAAATATTCATAAATATTATAGTTTTATACTATATTTATAATATGATATATTTAATAATATGTGGCTATGATGAAGCTTATATGCTAAGGAAAAATGTAAGCTGGATAATTTGCGTAAATTTTAAGAAGCTCAGATATTTTTTTCCGAGTCGTTCCTGATTATTCAGAACGTATTATATAAATATATATATGAGAGAGGGAGAGAGAGTAAAGATTTAACAGCTCAGCTCTGAACCTGATATTACCTCAATATTTTATCAATTAAATTTCTTTAAGCAACGGCTCGAAAAGATTTTTAAAAAATGACGTTTCGAAAGCTTTTTATTGAAAATGAAGTAAGAAAATATTAATTCTACTAATATAAAAATATAGATACAGTTTTTTATAAACGGTATTTATATAAAAGTATGTGTTATTAATTTCAAAATGTAAGAAAAATATATTGAAGGGACATACGGTTTAAAGATCAGTAAAAATTCTCAGATTTTGAAACATCCACTTTTAATGTTTTGTTTATTTCTTTATAAAAATGCTAAAATGCTCAGAAAAACTTACCTCCATTTGCCATGTACTCATCGTAGACATCCGACACTGATTTCACCAAAGTAGTCATGATGAGAATTTACCGGAATTCGTTCAGATGAAGGGACTAGAATGTGGACTGCGGAAAACACGAGTGATTCGGCAACTGCCTAGCTCACAGCCAAAACTACGAGACCGGCTGAAAAAATAAAGAGAAAAAAATATTACATCTACCAAATCTGGAATTTTCACTATGGCCTTGCTCAACACACATGTCAAATCGGGATTAAATGCATATTTTAAAAAGTAACTGACACACTTGCCACCGGAAAGCTAGAAATTCAACTGGAGATCACTGAATTAGCAAGCTATCAATAGAATTTAAGATAGATCTCATGCATGAGTGGTTTAAAGTTGCATCATTGTACTTTCTCTATATTAAGAGTTATTAATATTAGAACTTAAAGAGAAATAGAGCAGAGATTGCCTTACATGATTTATAGCACGGACAAATGTTGGGCAAGTTTTGACTGATTTTTAAATGAAATTTTAAACTTTTACTGAGAACTACACTCATAAAATATAATTTAATGCTTACAGAAGTTGCACAAAATCTTCACCATGGATCATTGAATATGAACCATATTCCGATCCGATGCGACGTACAACCCAAATAAATCCCATTACACATGGATTATCGACATTTTGATTAAAAATATAATTTATATTAAAAATTACAGCTTGTAAGAAAATTTGAAAATATCATTTGGAATTAAAATTAAACAAGTCAAATTAACCATGAACCTAAAAATAATATTTTTTGTTTATAATGATTGGCCATGAATTGAAACTTGAAAGCTATTATAAATAACCGACAGAAAATTGATAAATTCATAGCGTTAGTTTAAGAGAAAAATGTAGATCATTTTGATTGAAAAAACATCGCTGTAATGATGCTTCTTAAAATCATATTGAGCTGCAATTAGAGTCGAAATAACAACCTAACATATATATTTATAAATAATTCAATTATGAAATTGGAGAATTAGAATAAAAATAATACGCATAAGCTACAAAAAATCTGAAAAAAACTCGAATTAGAAAATCCATATTATCAAAACTCAAAGCTTCGATACCCATTGAGTTTATACAAAAGACGGAATTCTGGTTTCATAAATATTCGGCATTTTATTGAAAATATCCCATTTTAGGAATGTGTGGAATATTTTATTACACATAGATCCGAATATGATTTGCAATTATTTCATATATTCTAAAGTTTAATTAACAACACATAATTTCAAAAATTACGTTTCATGTTATAGGAATGATTAAATTTTCGTTAATTCATAAAATTGACTAAATTTTTAATTACGAAAAAATGTAATAAAGAAATTTTTACATTTTTTTTCGGAAACTTAGAATGAACGAGTTTTTTTTAATGATGATTCTGAGTACTTTAAAAGCTATCATTTTCACTGATTAAAATTTAAAAATTCAAAAACTTAATCAAATTAGTAATTTTATTTACAAATTACAAATTAGCGGTTTGTTTCCTCTTTATTCTTAAACAAAAATAGAAAATTAACAAATCAAAATAAACCAAGTATGCCCTTTCACTAAACGTATTTAAAAAATGAAAATAATCGATTAACAGCTTTTACTCACGGTCAACCACCGTCTTGCCTTGCTGCCCTTCAAAGTCGTGTTTCTAGACAGATTCGCAAATTCGTAACTGAAGAAGAAACACAATGAGCCTTGTTTTTGTTAGGGGAGGGAAATTCTCGAAAATCAGAAAAAAGCATGTGCGTCATAAGGGTTGGGAAAATCATTGAAGAAAGGGTGATATTCTCGAATAACCCTATAGAGGCGGAAGGGTGGGTTTTCTCCAAGCCGCACCACGTCAAACAAGTCCCAAACCGATTTTGCCCGAGGACCCTTCTTGATGTATATGTCTGACAGTCGATTTTTCATCTTGGCCGGCATGCCACAGCACCATTCGTACCCGGGGGAAGGTCAACACACATAGTCCAAACTTCATCAACCACTCCACGTGCTTTCAGGTGCTCAAAGATATATAAATTAGAGTAAACAAAGACGGTTGAGCCCGACTTGTTTATCCTCGGCTTTTTTTGTAACAAGGCTAGGCGAAGGAGAATTGCAATGAGAAAGTTCGTATCAAAAATCCATAGGGATGCCCTTGCATGAGCATCAAGAAGCTGCGAAAATGGTACCAAACACGTGAATTTGATGTCACGTTGTGCAATAAAGCTTGCAAGTATTAGGTCACCGCACATTAGGGTGTACAGCAAGCCTTATGCAAGAATGTCTTAACAGAAAATATACGCAAATAAACTGAAAACAAAATCAGTAGGCAGATTACTTAAACTAGAATGCATGTGGTTTGACATAACACTTTGCCGACCAGGTAGTCAAGTACTATTATATGACTGATGAGTGCAATGTTAGAAAAAGTTACTTTATTTTTTTCTTCTGTTACACTTCCTTCCGCTCTAATTTAACTTTTTTTTAGTGAAACTTTAAAATTTTTCTTCCCAAAGCGATAATTTTTCTTCGAGTTTCTTCAAAGAATAAAATTATACATGAAAAATATCAATAGATGTCTACTAGAATGCCTTATATAATAAGTAAAAGACACAAAACATTCTTTTTATACCATGACGGTATAGGTATCTATTCAACTGATTTGTATTGCAAGTACATTGTTTGAATCCTGAACACATGTACAGTTCCCTTTAATAAAAATTTTATTTTGCTCTCATTAAACAATATATATTACCAAAATTACGAAGTGAAAAATTCTAAAATTCTTTCAGCTTTTAAGAGAAATATTTCTTCGAGGCATTTTAAGAATCCTTAAAGGTCGGAATCTATAAAGATTCTTAAGAACTAGCAAATAATTATCCAGCTTGATAATAAACATGTGATTGCAAGTATAAGAATTAACCTTAGGTGACAAATCCAAAAGCTAAAAATTAAAAGTGAATTAAAGGCAGAAATCGTTAATTGCGTCAAGTCGTCATTCAAAATCGGAAGAGCAAAAAAGTTAATAAAAGTTATTAAAAAAAACTGAAGACATATCTAAAAAAGTATGTAGCCAACATAGCTAAATTTACGCAGCATTTAATTCCATATAGAGAAAACTAATGTTTCATAAAAAAGTAACTTTTTTGCCTATTTACTTAATATTTGCTTTTATTTTAGTCACTTATGGTAAGGAAATTTAAGCAACTGAAATGTTCTTGTGAAAATTTTAATTATACTTTTACTAAATACTTTACTCTTACCGAGTGCAATTAGTCATAATTGTGGTTTAAAAAAGGAAAAGAACACCAAAAAAATAGCATAAAATAAATGCCATTAAAATGCTACAATTATTCGTAATCAAATAAGATAATTCCTGTTTCATCTTAGACTCTAAACTGTTATAAAGGAGTTTATATCAATCAAGACGGTAATTTTCGATATTTCTATACAGAAAAAAGCTTTCAACAATTCATATAAAATAATGTTCATATTCAATATGCCCTGCCTAAAAGAATTGGTCTACAATTAATTTTTCAGAATATATGTTCAGCTCTTAAAATCTTTCTTGCAAAAGATAAATAAAACTATAATTTTTGAATCCAATATTTTTAAATCCATAATTTTTTTCAAATAAATGCGTTGCTCTAAGTTCATTTATTAATTTTTGCACTGGTAATAATTACTGATATTAGGATTAAATTATGCAATAGAATATTCATATGTGACCAATAACTGATCTGTGATTGTTTATTTTCACTTGCATAATTAATCGATGAAGAGCAAAAACTTCATAAAAGATTTTATACAAGTTTATTCTGGTGATATTTTAGCATTAAGGTATGCTAATAAATCGATTATGAATGTTTTGAAAAATAGCATAAAAAATGTATTAATTTTTGAACAAAATACAAACCACATATAAAAGAGATCAGTTAAAAAAAATTGGAAAATGAGGAAATTTGGTTTTTAGCTCAAAGAAAATGTGTAAAGATAAAATCTTGTTTCGAATTTGATTTGTTCAAAATTCTTGCTGATAACTTGAATATTTGTCGATAATTCTTGATGTATGTTGTCTTTCCAATTTTTAAATACTGGAGTTAAAATTTCTAATTATTTATCAATCGTAATGCGTTTTTACATTGTGAATTATTGAAACAAAAGTCAAATCGTTAAATGGAGCTTATTTTACAGTTCAGGAACTATAAAACGTTGAGAAATGCATATATATATACCGAAAACGATTTAAAACTATTCATTATTTTGGGAAGCGTTTACTAAAATATATAATGAAAAATTAGTATAGATGTAAAAACATTAAAATATGAATTATGTGGATGTAAAAATCAATTCAATGTACAGAGAAAAAAATTCAAACAGGTTTTATAAAGAATATTACTCAGAAATCAACAATAATGAATTTTTAAAAATATCCAGCATTTTCTCTAAAAATCAACTTTTCATCGTAATCGCCTACCTTAATTTTGCAACCGTATTTTTTCCCCTGACATTTTACTAGGACTTTACAAAAAATATTTTAGAGTTAATAAATACATATCGTAAACAGTTGTTTTTTTTTAAGCTTATTCAAAAGATGCTTTAGTATTATTTTATACTTATTTACCAAAGCAGCGAGATTCAAATAGCTTGATGTCTAAAGTACAACGATTAAAAGCATTTTAAAACAAGACGCATACAAACCCTCTGAAGAAAACTCGCCAAACTTCACAGTAGTCCAGTGTTCGGCGGATAAACGAATGAAATGTAAACAGAGAACGTTTGGTGAAAATGAAATTTGCAACCCAGGTTCTCACAACCACACAACAAATTAGCAATCTTTAGGAAATGCGTCTCGGTTAGTATTTTCTACATCTAGTAATCTCGATATTAGGGAAGTTTCTGCTGCTGTAGTAATAAGTCTCGTCTGTCTAGTATAACAAAAACAAAAGTTGTCCTTGCTGTCTTCAAGGATGTTATGCTTTCTTCTATTAGATGCTATTTATTACAACCTATCAACTTCAAAACACACAACCGGTTTATTATGACCATTTTCATTTTTTTTTTAATTCTAGACAGTCATTGGCATTTTTAAGCGTTTTTCAGTCGTCTAATATGTTTAACAGGAGTAAAAGTTAAATAATTGTATACAACAGAGCATTACAAGGACAAAAAGTATCAACTGAGCTAAATTGTTGATAAGGATCATTGCACCCCATATATGCAACCGCGAGAATCATTTGTGTTAATCGTTGGGGTAATTCAATGGTTGAAAGTTGTGATGCGGGTCATTTGTCATTGTGTTCACTAGTGTGTTAAATCGAGAAAGGCCCCAATTACACTACATAAGTCATTGAGGTTTATCAATTTCGAAATTACGAATATATTATGTAGTGTGTTGATAATCAATGAAGATAAGTTTTTATTTAGGTAAATTCTGAAAATTAGATAAATTTATCTAAATTCTTCTAATGGCATAATTCCATAGAAAATGATTGTGCTCATAAATTGGGTATACATTGAAACGATTTTCTTGAAAAAGAAAAGCAGGGGGGTGAAAAAATTGCTTTTCTTCATAATTAAAAATTCAACTTTTAGGATGCGTTTGAAAATTTGTTAAAACCATGACTACACACTGACATTACCCAAACAAGGAGTAGAAAAATTAGGAAAAGATTGTGCTAATACATATTGAACCAGACATTTTCTATTGTTTAAAAATGCAGTTTTGCAGGGAAAATTCTGCAAAAGAGCAACAGAGAGACAGAAAAGCCTGTGCAACTTAAAAGTGAAGCCTAATTTCAAATAATTAGATTGTTTTAAAACGGGGATAAATTAAAATTATAACATGCAATTCTTTGCAATCGGAAAGATAACAGATGCATAGTTATTGCCTTAATACAAGGTTCTGTTTATTACACCAAAAATATAGAAAAGAGTTTAAAATTAAGTTTAAAAATAAATTACCCCTTTTTAACATTCTATAGGTATTTCAACAATTAAAAAATAAATGAAATGCCAAAATGATGCACCGTCTTGAATGGTAATTGAAAAGACATCCCAGTGTGAAGGGTCAATTTTTAAGAGTCAAATCAATTGAAATGTCATTATGAAACTATTGGAACAGATTCATATTCCTGCAATATCTGTTGAAAATAGTGATCATGCATGTTTCGGTTCAATAGGAACTATTACATCATTATTTTATGAAGCATCACCAAGTGAAACAAACAATTAACAATGGTATCTTGAAGAATATGTTGTGAAAAAAAAGTTTTCAGCAAAAACTTAAAAGTATTTCTTATACCATTATAATTAATCATAAAATTAAGTAATACAACTCCGAAATGCCCCAATATTCTCTTTTTAATATTATATTTTTAAACAAATGTATTTCAATAATATTTTTTTTAAATTATTGCTTTGAAAAAAATTTCGGGTTAAAAGGGGCGAAATTCATTAAAAAAAATAGAATTTTTAGAATAGTCTAATCGGGAATAATTTTTATATTTTTTCTTTAACTTGAGAACTGATCTGCTTGTTAAAGACAAGTTGATTAATTCTGAATTGTTTATGAATTCAACCAAAATTTGATTTTTATTTATTTAACCTATTTAAAAACAACCTAAAAAATGTGCTTTGAGTTGAATTTTTGATGCAATATTAAAACCTAATTGCAATTAATTTTTCATTTAGTTGCAATTCAATCATTGCTGGAAGAATATATTTTAATCTCATTAATAAAAATGAAACATTTTAAAAGAATATTTGTAACATTTTTTTATTAATTAAAAATCTTTCAACTTTTTTTAAATTCCGATACTCACAAATTTTTATAAATATCAAAAAATTCAAATATTTTTTTGCTTGATCTTTACTATTACTTCTATAAAAAATGAAAACTTGACAAATCTTCATGCAGAAAAAAATTAGTATTAACAGTTTGTTAGTCATTGATATCAGCATCTAATATTAAAACGGATATTATGAGGAAACAATGATTTTTTTTTTTTTTTGCAAGATAAATTATCTTTTTCACAACAACTATTTCTTGAAAATGTGAATTACTCAATCGAATATAAATTAATAAAAAATAGTAAATACAGTAAGTATTGTTATATCAATAAAAAATGAGTTTCCTTTTACTATTCTATTCAACGATAACTTTGCAGCCTATTGACAGAAAAGGTCATCCTGTCCTTGATAATAGATGTAGATTTTAATGATTAAAAATCTCGCCTGGAAAACGATATCTTTATTAATCTGTAAGTGAATGCTGAATACAAAAGAATCTTATCGTAATTAACGACGTCCATTGTAATGAGAACTATTTGAAATTCGACCTTCCATAAACGAACCAGTTTTGAAGACGTAACTTTCCATTGAAAAAAATTCGTTTGATGTAACAAAACATGAGAACTTTACAATATAAAATATAATTCCTCTCAGCAAATTGGATGGCAAAGATTTACATCTAAGTTACTATCTGGCAACAAATTGATATAAGATATACTCAAAATTAGAGCTTGAAAATCACTTTTCAGCCCCTTAACTTCTAAAATATTGCAGTTATCGAAAAGATTTAAACACAAAAGTTGTTCATCTTTTTGAAGTAATAATTTGGTTGTTTGTATTTTTTTCTATCTTCAATATTAAGAAAATTATAACGACATAAAAATTTCATCACCCACCATTTCCACTCCCTTTGAGCTACGAGTAGGAGGGCTGATTACGAATTGGGATGAGATTTTTATATTTCTAAAACCACATTCGAATCCAGTTAAAATCCAAACAAAATTATTTTAATTATCCTGTTCACTAGATATCATGGGCAAAGCTCAATTGGAGTATGCATTATTTTTGATCGAAAATGGTTTTGGATTCTAAGAACCACAACCATTAAAGAACTGGAGAAATTTTCCGGAATTCTCGTCATGAGGACCAATGCAATAGATAGTCCTCCAATAAAAATCTAAAATGTACATTTCGTATAATAAATATTTCTCTAATAAATTGATGATATATTTTTAAATACCATTTTTGCGTTTTAAGAATATAAAGTAGTCTGAAAAAAGTAATATCTGAAGGATACTGCCGAATATAAACTTTAAAAATAAATTATTTTTGAATTAATTCAAATCGATGAACTAAAATTAACTGCGAAAAATCTTGCAGTCTTAATATTAAGATTACTATTAATAAGGATCAAACACGTTTAACGACAAATTATGACAGCAGACTTGTCCATCAACATTTGTTTTGCTCGTAGCAATTACGATATGATGACATTGCACTTCAGTCAATCGTTGTTTTAACAAGTGTTTGGTGTTAAAAAAGTTACTGAATTTATCTTATTACTTTTTTAGTTTCACCGAAGAAATGATTTCATACAATGACATGTAATAAATTGCTTTTTGTTTACTTCTCAATTCCAGAAGCATCTACAGTTTATTTTAATAGAGTTTCACCTTGAAGTATTTAAGTAGCCACTGCAACAACAACCGACCTTCGTAAGGGCAGCTTCACTCAGTTTTCATGTCTGGAAAACGTGAGACCAATTAATGGTTCTCATCAGAAAACATACACAAAGGTTTGGCATCCAAACCTCGAAGGCATGTTTATCAAGGAGGACCAAACAGCAAATCCTGTTTTAGTAATCTAAGCACGCACGATGCGTAACAGCAAACGTGTTTGGGAATTTTATTTTTGTCATCCAAGTAAAATAATAGCAATATTAAAAAAAACAATCACTAGATAAAGAATTGGCTTTTTCTAGATGAATCATTTTTCATTGTATATTTTATGATTCTAGTTAGGAAAATTTCTTTTAAATAACTACGTGGAAACTTCTAGAATTTGTATTTTTTTTTTTTTCAATCTCGCCATAAATAATTTACCTTATGAAGGGATATCAAACCTTTGAAAAATTTTAGCATAATACTATAAGAAAGGACTTGCATGTTTTCTCGATCACATACACATTAAATTTTAAAAATATTTCAGAAAAACATTTTTTGTTTACATGTTTTTAGCTACTTAACTGTTTTACTTTTTCTACTATCTGCAAGGATACCTTTTTTAGGGAATATTTTCTTATTTTTATTCAAATGGAAATCCACTGAATACTTGACTTATCCATGTATTCGATGTAATTTTAATACTGAATTATAATCGTTATGAAAAATTTATTTTTTGCTTACTGTTATTAAAATTACATAATTTAAATAAATCGATGCACATATAGCATAAGCCTAAAACAAGCGATGAAAATTTTCAAATTCCACAGGTTCAGAAAAAATGAAGTTCCAGTTAAATTCGAAAAACTAATCGTTTGGCATTTAATACTTTTCGTAATAATAGCTATCTTAGAAACACTCGGGTATTATATATCTGTTAAAAATTATCAAAGGTAAATTTAACAATTTATACTTACATTCCTGTTCAATATTAAATTACTACAAAATTACATGAAGTTTACAAAAATTAAGGATCAAAAAAGTAAATTGTCTTTACAATTCAGCATTCTTGCTCATCTCATATCACTCGATATCCATGTTTATTTTAATTATAAGCGAGTAAATGGAGTTAAATGATATTAAAAAATATGCGAATAAGAAATCTTAGTTACTTTATCATAAAAACACCGTTAATTTAGGAATAATCTACATTTTCACACCAATGAGTTTTAGAATAACAAGTCTGGATTTTGCCCTGAATTTGAGTATTTTGAAATACCCTGTCGAATATGTTAAAAGAATGTATGAATATAAAATACAAAAATCATCCAAGCATTATTTTAGTATAGTAAACGGTTTGCATTCTTATTTGTATTTAATTCTATCAATCTCAAAAGCGTTATCTATTTAGGACAAATACATTAATATATTAAGAATTAAAAAGCTCCACAGCAACCTATTAACTTTAAATAATTGGAAATATATCTAATTTCAGTGCCAAAAAAACATCTTACAAGCATTACTAAGCTTTAACGACCAAACCATCTACACATTTTTTTAAATCGAGAATCTAGTGTTGATTGACTGATTTATGTATTTATCAGCTCATGCAAATGTATATTTTTGATTTTATTGATCTGTATAGATGAATAGATGCATTACTAATTATTGATCTGCTTAGATGAATTACTAATTGGTAATCTACATGGATGAATAAATTACTAATTATTGATCAGCATAGATGATTGAGAGTAAATTTAATATTTTATGAAAAATTCTTTGCTGACATATGTCCCGAATGTTCACTGAATTTGTATAAAGAATATAAACAACCAAAATATTGAAGCTCAACTTATATTAGCAGTTCAATTAAATTGTTTCTTGGCTTAATTATTAAACATCAAAAATTCTGCATTTCGATTTGCAGACTCATTCCATGAAATAAGGTTGATAAATATAATTATTTCAGTATGGATTTAAGTTTATCATTTATTATATTATTTTTTATATTTTAATCTTTATTGGATGTTTCTTCTGAAATAATCAGCTGAAAAATACTATATCTTTCAAAATCAAAAATGTAGTTAAGAAGATTTAATTTTTTTTTTAAACGAATATTAGGATTTTGCTTTTTTAATAAAACGAATATTTTCTTTTCCTAATGTTCCTGTTCAAATAATGTTTTAATCATTTCATATTCATTTTGAAATATCCCATAATTTTTTTTATGAGAAATGCCGTCTTTTTGATATTAAAGTTCTTTTTCAATACACTGTTAAAGATTTTAGAGTATCTATGAATTCAAAACCTGATCCATTTTATATGAAGGTAACACAAACTTTTTTTCAATTGCTTTAAATATTTTTTTTCTTTGACTAACAAAAATATACTCAGGCTCTGTATATACTCAGCAAGCAAAAGCTTTTTATACAGAAGATAACTCGATAAGCCATTAAAGAAATATAAATGAGTTTTAATTGGATACTAAGACAATGTCTACAAATTTTTAAAGCTTTACAAAAGTAATTAAAAGCGAAAACATTTAACTGTTGAACCTAGCCTGAAAAAATTGTATTCGCTTCCAAAATATAACCTTCGAAATCGTGACATAATGAAGGCCAAACGCATTAGCAGTCTAGAAGACTTGTACAGTAATTTCTTCTTGTGGTTCTGCATTTCAGGATGTTGCTTCAGTTCTTTTTAGAACCGATTTTTTTTTTAAAAAAAAATTGAATCACATATATTATACCCCATTATAGCTCTTTTAACCTTTTCAAGAGATCAGTAATTATGGGTGGGAATTGCAAATAGGAAATCAAAAATTACATTTGATGAATGATTCATAAAAATATTATTCGATATCAATATCATTAATTGTAATGTCTCTAAAATGCACAGAACACACTAGCAAAGTCTACTCATTTAAATATATTTGAAAATTGTCCTAAGGATCAAAACAAGTATTTATCAACCTAGAAAATTTTAAATTGTGCTGAAACTCAACTTTAAAAAGGTTTTAGCACACAAAATAAACTTAATTTTAAAAATATATAATTTTCGAAATACATACTAGAGTCTTTTGTCCATTATATTCAATTAAATGTAAATAATTTAGAATTCTGTTTGTTATATTTTAGTGCCCTTATGCAACGATGACCTCCGGGAACATAACAGAAAATAATTCTGTAGTAGTTGCTGTTTAAATTAATATTCCTAATCAAAGTTCAACAAAAATCAAAAGTTTTATATTTTTGTTGAAAAATCAAAGAACTAGAGGATAAACTTAAAATTTTGAGTACAGAAATACTTTAAGTTAGTGTTATTGGTATTCATATAATAAATTGATTCTTGGTTGTTCTAGGCATTTAATAAGAATTTTTTTATTAATTGTCAAATTTTATTTATTAGAAAATTATTAATTTTAAATTTTTACAAGGTAGTAATGTCCAGAACATCTAAACTACACAGATCAGAAAAGGATCGAGAATCTTAGAAATGATTTTTGATGATAAATTTCCTGAAAAAAGTTAAATTATTACGACTTCTAAAATGATAAATAGATTTATTTTACAAAATAAAATATTCTTTTACGGGATTATTAAAAAATAAACAAAATCCAACCATGTTATTACAAAAAAATGTCTGGAATATGAAATTCAACGTAGTTATAGGTGTTCTGTGTGAGTTGAATTTTATTCCGCCATTACTGACTGACATTGTCGAACTTAAAGATGAACTTATTTACAGCTATTCAAAGCATCATGCAAAATATATTACAAAAGTGTGGGATGAGTTTTTGTACCACCATATCTAGAGGAACTCAACATGGTTGCACTTTATTTCCCTTTAATAACATTGAAACATTACAATTTTCATTTAGTGCATACTGTATATTCTCATCTTGTTCAGTTTTTACTTTAATCATTTTATGTAGCAAGAAAGAATATAGAGTCAAAATTATTTTACTTTTCTGATCAGTATCGTGTACCCGAAAAGAAATTATTACAGGTAAAATTGTATTAAAACTTTTACCATCTCAGTTCTTTCTTAAGTTTGGTCTTTCACTGATTTTTTTTTATAGCCTAGACGGTCATTTCAGATCTTTATCAAAAGAAAAATCAAGCATCTTAATAAAAATTTCGAAGTTGTCAACAAACCATTGTTATTTCTTAATAATTCCAAGAACCTTCTGAACACAAAAAATCCACTACGCCTGTTACTACGTCTTTGTTTCCCATTGTAAATGGGAAATACAGATCTCGGTGACTATTACGCTCCTCGAATGACAATTCATTGTAAAACAAACCAAACAATCGTTCCTATCAGAAGGCTTCAATCAGATTTGACAACAGATAAACACCATCTTAGATTTCCAATTAAGAACCGAACAGAAGAGAAAGGTCAAAAACAAGTTTAAGAAGCTGGCCTTGTTTCGTCTTCACAGTATCTGGATTTCATAAATTAAAACAGAAGTAGATACTAAATGTTGTACTTCATGAACTTCACCTTGAACCACGCATCCTACTCTAGGTATTGCTTCGTTTTTGGCAATAGTTTTAGCTTGAAGGGTAATATAAGAAAGCTATCTGGATATAATGATTTTGATAAACTATATACAAATCAGTACTCGCACATTAATGTATTTTAGGATTTTACTAGGTAAAGTTAAATGGGCAGAATACAAAAAAAATCTTGAAAACTGTACAAGTTTTATTAGAGTTCAAGTTGAGATTTGTTAAAATTGTCAAACTACAAAATATCTTAAAACTTAGATTCCAGCTTCTTAAAGCTTTAAATTTTACATTTCATTCAAAATTTGGCAGTTATAAGCAGATTTGGAATATGGTTAAAATATACAAATTCATTGAGAAATTTTAAATGCGAATTCGTTTTATTGATAGAAGTGTGTTAAAGTTATAAAATTTAAAGTTTAGGAAGGAAAATTTTAAAAACCCAATTTCCGAAATAACATCAAAAGAAAAACGTTTATTGCAATTTTACCACAGATGAGGTAAACTTATAAAAGTGTGCAAATGCGCAAGTTTACTCTTAGATAGTTTGTTGTACATAGATTCGTTTGTTATTTCCCAAAATTCAACATCTTTTGGAAGGTAGAAATGAGCAATTTAGAAATTTTAATTAGAAATTCAATTAAAAATTAAATAAATTTTTTTAGCTTTGCCCAGTGATAATTCCGAAAATATTGTATGATAAATAGATATATATGATAAATATGATAAATAGTGTTTTTTTTTTACAAATTATTAAAATACGATAAATTACTTATCTGTATATAAAGCAAAGCTTAAATGGAAATGCAAATTTTTATCCAAAAGCTAATCCATTTAAAATTGTTATTTTGTGCACTTCCTTTAAGTATTCTAAAGCTCATTCATTATTGTGTTATGTTGTGAATAAAGACGTCCTTCAATTTCAATCAATTTCTACAAGTTCTAAATATTTTTTATCATTCACATCAGTCTTTATCGCAAAATTTTACTTTCATTCATCAAGAAACTGAAAATAGAGCAAAAACAAGGATGTAATTTTATTCAGAAATCATCCCGGTTTTCTGATATTATTTCCTTCAACTTTGTTTTTTCATTTCCTAAATTCAATTCACTATATTTCATTTAAGAGAAACTTTTGAATTTCAGCTCCTTATTAACTACAAGAAAAGAAACATTCAATAACTGTATAACTCTATACATGTACACAATATTACTTTCACTCAAATTATATCTAAAGTTGAAGCAAATTTTCCAAATACATTTCAAATATCATAAAAATATGAATAGAAATTCATTTAACTATCCCGTTTCTAAAAGCCATCATTATTATAGCCATGTTTGGAAGTTTTTAAGCAGTCCATTTTCATAATCATTCCTCAAAGAATTTTTTCCGTGAAAAGCAATAGTGTATTTTAAATGGAAACACGCGCATGCACTCAACTTTTCATTGCAAAATTGAAATTATAGATTTAAATACTTAGAAATACTTTTACAATCTGATGTCAGAAGTATACGGTAGAATTTTTTGTTTATTTGATATATAGTTATTAATATTCGAGGAGGCAGGAAGGTAATACAAGTCCTGTAGTTGTTAAAAGTTATTTAATTATGAAACCCAAATTTAGCTATCAAAGCTTAATAAAAATATTCATTATGCTGTTATTTAGTAAAAATTTGAAACAGTCAATGCAGTTGGAAACAAGTTTCTAAATACTTTATCAAATACACACATTCACAAACAAGTTATTAACACATCAAAGGCGGGAGTCTTAGTACTACGATTTGATCCGCCTTACCTAGCATACTTTTGTTAAGATACCCCGCCTTTAATGTGTTAATTGTTATTTGTAAGTTTAATTAAAGATTTCACATGTTTTAGATGATGTTTAAATGCCAATTTATTTTTAAAAAATTCAAAATAATTTTTTTTTGAAATACGGTGAATATTCCAAATAATAATCAAGATAAATATTTAAGAAAATTTTGTATGTTAATGACTGGAAGTGAATTATTTTTGAAATGTTGAAAAAGAGAAAATTCATCATAGTATTACCGAGACATGTGATATCATTGCCAGTTTAATTAAACATGTATGTCCCAATAAATTAAATTAGAATTCAGAAGTTGCCCAGTAAATGGCTAGTTTTCGTATTATGAATAATTAATACAAATCAAATAGTTGTAAATGTTAACTACATTGTTGAATTTTTGGTCAAGGAACTTAGTTTTAAATACAGGTATTTGTAGACTAAATTTTTCTGCATTTTCTGGTACAACATTTTTTTTATAAATTATTTAAATGGGAAAGTCATTTATAAGCATTAGCTCCCTACTATTTTTTAGACAATGCACTTCTGGAATATTTTGCACAAAGGCAAATGATATTAGCTGTAGTTTATACCTCTTAATGTAAATCAATTCGAACATTAATTTCATCAACCAATTGAAGCTGATAACATACAACATTTTAACATGTATGAAAAATAAATTTTAAATAGACAACCTCTAAAATCTCTTGACCTAATTACAGCTGCATTGCAAAATGTAACATATCTTTGTGCCATTCAAATTAGAGGCGTAAACAACTATGCTTTTTTTAACACAACTGATATATAGAAAAAGTGGAAATATTTAGCAGGTATCTTTTAGTATGCCCTTCTTATTTTTTAGCATGTTAGTCAAACTCTGGGTCAAGGAGAATAAACATTCTTGGTGGAAGACTAGATAACTAAGTTTATGTTATAAATGAATTTATTGGCCAACTTAAAGCCAAAGAATTTCAATGAGCATGCAAATAGAAAGATTATTAATAATATTCACCTCTAAATATTATGAATAAAATTACTGTTTGTAACAAAATAAGGTAACAAATTTCATAAATTTTACTTTGTATAATTTGTGCTTAAGCAATAAAATGTATTTTTGCATTATTCAAAAAACAGATCATTTAGATGCATCTCCAGAAAATAAAATAGAATACCATTACTATTTGCAATCTTTCCAGCATTTCTGGAAATTTTCTTAAAAAATTTACCATTGAAAACCACAGGTGCATTCCATTAGAATAATAAAGCTTTAATGAATACGTTCGTAATGATGTAAATAAACCGTCTAGCTAAAGGCAAGTCAGTCATTGCTCTTTTTCAGGGAAACTATTTGCTTCAGGATAAGAAAAACCCACAGAAAAAAAAGTGATGGGAATTACCCATGCCAATCTCAACCATTTAGATAAGAATCCTCTGTGTGGTTTGCAAAAAAAAAAATCTTAAGTATTCTTGTTTTCTCTTAATGTGTTTACTTTGCATATTTTTCTAAACCAAAATAGTTATTTTCTTATCTTTAGTACTTATTTTATACCAGTTTTAATTCATATTTGTGCCCTTTAATTGAATCATGATACGAATATAATGGTATTTAACTCAAGTTGCCATTTTGACATGTTAGTTCTCAATATTAGAAACGAAATATTAAAATAAAATAAAACCTACTATTTCCTTTTCTGCGCATAGTTTTTTCCACAATTTGAGAATTGTTCGATTGCGGCGTTTCTAAAAGGCTTAGTTCAATTTTCAGAAGTCAATTTCAAAAATTTCACAGCTTCATAATTTAATAGCAATTATTCAAAAGGATTAAAGTAAGTAAATGTTCAATGCTCACTAATATTAGACGATAACTTAAACTAACTGAAACGATTAAACTTTAGAGGATAACTACATTCAGCTCTGCATCAAAATAATTTCATATACAATTAGAGTGGATTAAAGGATTATGACTATTTACATTGTCCACTTACAGCATTTTAATTTTTATAACTAAAGTCTCTTTTCAAAAATCAGAAAAATGCGTTACAAAATATAACCATAAACAATTTCTCTTTCTTCAAAAGAAATTATTAGGGCAAGAGGAAATAAAAAAATAAGATAATATTTCCTTAAAAGAAAAATAAATGCAACATGTTAAACATTTTTTCAGTATGAGATTTTAAGTAATTATATCACTTCTATTTCTTAAACAGATTCATATAGTTTCCGCGTATTAAATTTAATTGTTTGAAAATTTTATTTACTTAATAAATAAATGTAGCAGAAATAGAGCAGTATTAAGACTACACAGAAAATTATTAAAATTCAATCAGTGTCCTTTATTTATAATTCAATTTGAAATATTTTTTTCATGTTAACACTATCCTTTTGGAATCAATTCAGTTAAAAAATAAACATAATTAAAGTAAAAATCACACAAATAGTTAAAACATATAAAAAATGTAAATATATATATTACACAAGATCCAAATTACGAATAAGTGACAGAAAATTACCAAAGTTCTGTCTTTACAAGCATTAAATAAAGTGAGTTATAGTTTTATTCAAATTAAAACTTTAAATTGTGGTTTAAATTTAATATGTGGCAAAAGAGATCAGTATTTCTATGGAAAATATTTATGAAACTTATTCTTTTGAATCATAGAAAAATCCCATTTGAAAGAAAATACACCAGAAAACTGAGTTTTTCTTATATAACTAAAATGAATTTGCAACATTGTAACAGATTTAACAGCAAAAACAACAAAAAAATCGCTCCAAAATTAGAAGGAAAGAAATAGAAATCTAAGATGAATGACATTTGAATAGATTCAAAAAAGATAGTTGCATTAATTCTACCTGTATTCTAACTTAATGAAAAACATGATTAACAACATATCAATCATTGCGATGAATATGTGAAAACATCGAAATGAGCATATATAGAAAGCTTTTCTTCAACTACAATCGCTCTATATATTCGATGCAAATAAATTCAATTTGCTTAGAATTAAATTGTATTGACAAATATTGATCATTTTAGTTGTCATGGAAATTTGAAGCATTGGAAAACAGCTGTTTATTAATAAAATAGCAGAAACATTATAAGACTGACACCAGGGCAAATGCCGCATTTATTCTTAAAGGAAATGTTGCAAATTTAATGGTAGACAATTCATTTTAAATTATCATAATGAATAATTTTAATCGATTGTATACATTTGGTTTTCCAAAGATTAATAAATAATTGATAATTCGTGATGTCTCGCGTTATTTTTATATTTACGATTATGAGATTATCAAGAGAATATAAATATGCTGTTATAATAGATTTTTACATTTGATATATTTATATATATATATATATAGGTAAAATTTACAGAATGGGAAATTAATTTATTAGTCACAGTAATTAATATAATAGGTGGTGAAATCAACGAAGGAAAGTATTCCCACTTCTGATGAAGTGTTTCTGATGAAAAAATTCTGGTTTTCTTCCTAGTACAGAATCGTATCGACGGTCTGTAATATGCTTTCAGTTTATACTGAAATATCGGAAATATAAAATTTTACTTTCTTTCAAAGAAAATTGATTCTTTAATTACTTAAAAGAATAAACATCCAATATATTTTACAAAATAACTGAAGTCATAAACTATATAATATTACTAAACAAAGGTTCTGCCTACTTATGGTAAAAAACTTTAAAACTTAATGTTTACGAGCGTTCTCATTTACATACTGGAATTATTTTTTTAGAATCGCGTCCAGTTTCTTATCTGCATGAGGATTAGAATTAGTCGAGCAATTTTAAATCATGATCAGATAGATAAAGAAGTACCCAAGCTAACATGCCTTTGTCAAACTTCGCTACCACATTAAAGAAAGGTATTTAGCTTGTGTGCATTCACCAGTCGGCTTATATATCGCATATATCCACAATCGCACCTCTAATGGAACACACTATAACTTATCTTTTACTCAAAATCGAATCCTTTTCCTGTCGTGATTAATATCAATAATGAATAAATTTTGTTGAAATGCTATATTTAGAGTTTATTATAAAGCTATGATATTTTAAATATTGCAAGTTTATTTTAAATTTAAACTGCTCGAGAAAATTTTACCTCAACATCGGCTTATATTATATAGTTAAAGGCGTTTTACAAAATTAATACAATTTAATAAAATTGAAATGTTCATTTAAAAAATATTATTCCAAAGTCTCGAAAATGTATTTGTAACCTAGAAATATTCTAGTCTTTCTAAACATTAATTGTATCACAGTAATTACTTTTGGTAACAGAGGCAAAGTAACTGGATATTTTTCTCTTTATATGAATATTTTTTAACTGTGCAAATTATTAATACTAATCATATCAGTTACTTCATAAGATAACCCTATTACCGCTAATTTTATAATGACACTCAAATAAAATGGATTTCTCATTCAAATGACCACTGTTGTTATTTAAATTGTAATATTGAAATAAACATCGATATTCTATTAAACGTTTTAATAGATAACTTTCACAGAGTATGTTATTTATTTTTCACACAGGACGTAAATATTAGTAATCTCTCAATTACAACATATTCTTGCAAAATACTAAAGCAAATTATAAGTTCAAAGTTGAAAACTCAAATTTCAATTGTATAATCCGTCGAAAAATAGTACATCTTTCAACAGCAACAAAAGGATGCAGTAAAAATTTATTTTTACTCTGCTCCAAACAAAAGCTTTGGAAATCTTTTTTCCTCCTTAATTTCAAATCTATTGCGACATTTTAGATTATCCATAACGCATTTTATCATTTATAAAGCAATCAGATAAAAAATAATTTTATGTTAAAGAATTTTTATCCTATATAATTGAAATCTGTCATTAAAGTACAAATTTCCTTGCCATAAAGTGGCAAAGTCTGATAAGCGTTTTCAACACTAAATGCTTAAATCCAGGTTCTAATTTATTAGAGAAAATTACGTTCTTATTCATGTTGAAGTTTCCTACATTAGTGATCCAACATAAATTCGCTTTCGAAGACAATAGCAAAGCAATTACGCTACCGCATAATAAAAGTAACAAGTCATTAAGTACAAATTTCGATGTCTTGCCTGTTTCGCATTGCTAATGGTACATTTTATATCATGAAACTGAAATAAAATCAAGCATTAAAGGATTTACACATATTAAACAACATTTTATTCCTTCTAAATGCAAGTTAAACAAGCTGTAAACATTGATGACCTTACCTATTGTTTTTATGAATAACGAGTGGAATATAAAATACGATATCAGAGGAATACGGAAAATGCTATTAAAATTTAAATTGTCTGAAGAACTATTTGTTTTAGTCTCGTTAATTTATTAAATCGCAACAGTAAATAATTTTTAATATGAAAAAAATTAAAAATCATTCATAATTAATATTTCGATTATAATTTATACAAAAAAAAACCTATTTGAAGAATTTATCTTGCATATTATGTTTAACAAAAAAAAGTATTTCTCACGGTAGAAAAAAGATTCTATTAAATAATTCATTATAGTGAAAGTGGGAAGTATATATAAAAATGTTCATCAAAAATTTATTGATAGAAATTATATGTGTATATATTCGGTAAAAGAACGATTTATTATTTTTTAAAAATAAAACAATGGGAAAACAGAAGTCTATCCTTCAAAAAAGTTGAAATTAAATAAAGAATTTAAAAATATATATATCCAAATACATAATTTTTAATTTGAAATATTTATTGAATTATTTAAAAGCAAATGTTAATTATTTTGGTAATATTAAATTACAACTAATATTTTTTGATAATAATATAAACCTGAATCTAGAAATAACAAATTAGCAAGAGCATTATAATTCATATTAAATAATTAAATCATGTTCATAATTTCGTTTTCTTTTTAATAAATGTTCACCATATGCAACAGAAAACAAATTATAGCTTACTTGATCCCTCCGTGAGTGCCTCAGATGTGCATAACTTTTAAAACCAAGCCGAACTTTGCTTCGGTTTTATATTTATAGGTGACAGTTCTCTTATACTAACAAATATCTATCAAATCCGCTTCGTCGCCAAATCGCCAACGTCACACTCCAGATTAATTCACGCACTATTTTCCCGCTTACCTGTGTTATCGCTCTTAGTGGCGAGAAAGTCGAGTTGATTTCCTTTAGAGTGACCTTTGGGGTGAGAAAAATCATTGTATATGATATAGAAAACCGGCTTTCTAGAAGATGCGGATTTTTTCCTTTCTAGTGATAGCAAAGGGGTTAATTTGTTTATTTTTTATATCGGTGACTGTCTAGCGTGAAGTCAATGTCAACAACTGTTATCTGATAAGACAATGGCAAATATTAGCTATACGCTGTCTGGATTTGCATTCCTTTCACAGTGATAACTGCATTGATTTAATTATTTAATCGCAACAACAGTGCAATCTTGAAAACATGCTGTGAATATTGATCGTCTTTAAAATAAAATTTACGATTTGAATATTAATAATAGATAAATTATTTAAATACTTACCACAACTGTTTTTTTAGAATAAAATTGTATGCTCCATTATCGTAAAGAAACTAAAGAGTTTATTTTAAACAACAACTTGCTTACCATTGAAACTACTAACTTTTCCATTTGAATAATTTTAAGAAATTCCCGTTTGTGATTTAATTTTAAAATCTTTCTCTCTAAATTTCTTATTTGATCTATATTCCACGGAGATGAAAGAAATATTCCCAAAAGTATGGCATGAAGTAATAATTAAAAAAAAACTTATTGTTAAAAAAAATTTACAAAATTATTATTAAATACTGCTCTTCAAAAATAGAATTTCATTAATGTAGTAAATTTAAAAAAAACTCTTTGAAAGATAGAAGCAGGTATGCACGGTAAATATGTTTGTTGAAAAAATAAATACATTATATAGCTATACAAGACAAGAAAGATTATTTAAATTATGTACAAAAAACGTATGTCATAGACTTATTGAATATCGATTTTATTTATTCCTTCGCAATTTTATCCCACCTGTTTACAAATTCATCATTTAACTGGATGTTAACAAGTCATTATCCTATTAATTTCTACTGAATTTCTTCAGAGAACGCAATAAATTATACTTTTTTTCCCTTTAAGAAAATAAATCAATACAAAACTAAACAGTAATTTTCCAGAAATTTTTGTTATACATTTTGTGTAGTTTGATCAATATAAAAACTCTATTTTTCGGTGATATAGCCATAGTTAAGATTGGAGAAAGACCATAGTCCAAAACTTTTATACACCACTTTAATTGACTAAAAACCGGTTTACATCCTCGATATCACACACATTGAAAGTTGGCCATAGTAGTTTTAAAATTTTCCCTATATTACTAATATGAGATATTCGAAAATTTGCAAAAATAATTGCCTGGTTTATATTTTTCAGGGTATATATTCCTTTCAAAACAGAAGATCTATTAACCAAAAATCCAGTAATGTCGATCATTCATTGTGTGGCTAAAAATTCTAATCTCAACCCATTTGCTTTACCGGAATGGTTCTTGATTCACTTTTCTATTGGCAATTTGATTAGGTCTTTCAAAGTATCCTCTTCAATCTAATATATGAAACTGATTCAGAGAATAATACGGCGGACCTCATAATTTTGAACCTTAATCATTTATAAATAAGATCAGCATTAACAAATATAAAAGCCCCCTACTATTTACTTTCTCTTCTTCTTATTTCACAATAGTTGAATTAATGACAGTTTTCTAATGACGAAGAGGCTAAGTTCGAAACCTGATAAAATTTAGCAATATAAAAACCAGCCTAATACTTATTTTCTATTATTCTTTAAAAATAGTTGAATTAAATGACTAATTTCTAATGACGATGAGACTGAGTTCGAGCCCTTATAAAATTAGCAAACATAAAAGCCCGCTTACTACTTACTTTTAATTCTTCTTCCACAATAGTTGAATTAAATGACTAGCTTATGATGACGAAGATACTGAGTTCGAACCATGATAAAATTCACTTTATATGTAGTCATCTTGGATTATCCCTTCGAGCTTTTATCTTGGAGCAGTGCTTATAATACTGATTTGCATTGATGTTAGATAGCAGAAACAAATGAGTATCGTACATCTTTGCAGTTGCTGTTGCATTGATGATATCCAAGCGTGGCTAGAGGAGACGAGTCGTTCGTAAAAGGTTCAAAGGCATGGCAGCGGAAGCTTCCATGTTTTATGTACGGAAAGAAATTAGGTCTCCAGGCAGGCAGGGCGCTTCCGCATTTCCCCTGGGCAACACGTTTCTTTCTAGAAAATGCAAATGGGGACCAGCGCAAACAGTAATCAAGTTCCTCAAAAAAGAGTACCAACGGCGAAAGTGCTCCGAATAAAATTGTTAAAAGCCTCTCACTAGTAAACACTTCCGATATTTCCCAGACGAATTTTTTGTTCTTTCCTCCTAGATAGACATATATCGCTTTTAAAAGAGTCTCAAGTTATCAATTTTTATTTTATTTATCTTCATTTAAAAAAAATGCTTCATAATTATGTTACTGGATCCATTTACCAAAGATAGATATTTTGAATATATTATCTTGAATAGAAATATAAAAGGGATAAATGTTATTAAATAGTCACTGCATCGAAATTCAAATAATAAAAGAAATATTTATTTGATTTCAGATTTAAAAATATCAAAGAATTTGAATAAAAATGTGAATATTAAAATGTACAATGATACATAATACAGGATGCTCATAAAGTCTTTCCTGATTACAAAATATTAAGAAATACTAATCACTCAAACTTATTACGAAATAAAGAAATAGTCTTGATTTAAATTTTTTTAGTCTAACAGTTCGTTCTATTAATATATTCGATCGTTATCAAAATGACATCAATGAAGAAAGAAGCTCAATATGTTCTTTGGTTCCATGAGTTCAATCAGTCGTTATTATTTAATGTTATATAAGGCAAATTGTTTGCAACGCCCTTTGGAGGTATTGGTGAATTCACAAGATTGCAGATGTTGTATCTAGGGTGACGGTTGAAACGTTGGACAATATTTGCTGAGAATCGCAATAATGATTCTTTGAAGAAACAAAGGGTGCTCACACGGAAATTAATTCTCGTACTTGGCTTTATTAAAAATTTTATAAACATCTTTACAATATGTAGACTTAACTACATGCCATATTATAAATCATAATAATTGAAATTGTAATTCTACAATAATTTTTATTATCAAGAAAAGATTTTTTGACGCTTTATATTTTACAATTTAACCTTTTATTTAAATGTTGAACTCATATATAGTATTATTGTACTTTTCTATGTTTAAACATTTAATAAAAAATGCATATGAATGGTTGGTTTTTTAAAAAATTACAAAAAGTTTGCTTTTTTATTTAAAAATAATTTACAAAATGTAAATTTTTTTTTACATTTTTAAAATTCTCAAACTGATCTAGAGAAATTAATATTTTTAAATGTGAAACTACAACATTTTAAGTAATAAAAGTTGTCTTTGAGTAGAAAAAAATATCTTCAGTAAAGGAAGAACATGGAAAGAGAAATAATAATAACAAATATAAAACAGACATATTAATCTCAGACGGCCAAAAATCACTATTTAGATGCAATATTTGCAAACAATAAATATTTTTAAAGCGAAGCAAGCTGTTACTGTCTGTCCATCACAAGAACTCTGCTAGACGATCGTCTATGTTTACGGCGGGCGTCATAGAAACAGGTTACTGTAAGAAGAGTTGATTTCGCGGAGGTAGAAATTCAATCAAGTTTCTCAAGCTGGCACGTTTAGCGCCAAACTGGCGATATTATGGATTATAGCATTTAATTGTTAAAAACAAATTTAAAGCCTACACAATCACAAAGATGAAATTTAGTTGCGTACTCGGAGTATTGAAAATATCTGATATTTCCGTTATAAATTTACAGGGATAAAAGCAAATCAAATAGAAAAACTGAATAATTATTTGCATGTCTCACGATTGCGCAAGAATAAAA
Source organism: Argiope trifasciata (assembly GCA_026543055.1). Classification (NCBI taxonomy): domain Eukaryota; kingdom Metazoa; phylum Arthropoda; class Arachnida; order Araneae; family Araneidae; genus Argiope; species Argiope trifasciata. The sequence goes on from JAPMOQ010050131.1 coordinate 1,743,668, forward strand.
AATTAAGAAGTAAAATCATAAAACATTAATCGTCATCATTTCATTTGATTTAAATTTATGTGTTATTAATATAAAATTATCCACAGCAAACGCGTCTAATTTAACATAAATGTAATAATATAATTAATCGTAATTATTTCATTTGATTTAAATTTATATATTATTAAGAAAAAAAAATTATATGCAGTTAAATATTAACCAAAGAAAAGATTAATAAAACATAAAAGAAGTGAGCTAAGCGAATATAAAAATAGTGCAACTGTGACTAAAGCGAGAAGACGAACGAGCAACAAGTTTTTCTTATCGCTACAATTGACGCCAAGAACAAGAATACCCTCCAAGACTTCCGTCCGATTGCACCCATTCAAAATGGATCTTCCCTAACAAAGCCGGTTTCTATGAAACCCGCCATAAACATAGACGATCGTCTAGCAGAGTTCTTGTGATGGACAGACAGTATTATATGTCGCTCAATAATAACGTGGCAATTTTCAAATCTGCGGTAGCAATAAATAAACACATTAGATTGCAAAAATTGCGGAATGCAACACAAAACGAATTGACATACCCCACAGGTAGCGGGATCCATAGTTGCATGGTTGATGTAAACATAAGGCTCAACATAAAAAAATAATTAATGTGTAAATAAGCAGTAAGTAAACGTAATGAATATTTGAAATATTATCCGACAGAGATAAGAAATAAAGTTATAAAACATCGATAAAGGAAATGCAGTCCTCGATATGTTTAGTAAGAGAAAAAAAAGATATATTTAATACAATTCAGATTAACAAATAAAAACTATATCTGCAATAAAATTTAGAAAAATAAAAAAAGAGGGCACGGAAGAATGCATCATTAACTGAGATAGTCTGCTGCATATAGAATCATTGATTTCGGAAGTCTCCTCTGTTTCAAAAATAGCATTTTAATTAAAAATAAATAATTAACAATTCTTTTTTTTAATTATCTGAAATTAATTTAAATGAAATTTATTCGGATGAATACAATAAAACAAATATTTTTCTACAGATAGTAAGTAATAATTTTAAACGTATGAGACAATAAGTACTGAAAATAGTGAATTAGTACAAAAAATCTGGAAACTGTTGTGAAATAATTGGTAAAATTATTTCTCAAGATAGAATTTAATCATTAAATATATGAGCTATTGATTGTTATTAAATGCAACGGGGATTTGATGGCTTTAAAGCTCCAATCAGAAACTGCAAATTTACTATTAATTTAAAAGGTAGAAGTTGTTCTGTAGCATCAAAGTAATCGTATTTGCAAATGATTTACAAGGCAAATATATTCCGAAATTTTAAAATAATCAAATTTTGATTGATTTAAAAGACATCTAATTATGCTATATTATCTCAAATGTTCAGTAGCAAATGGATAAATAAAATAAATAGTATAACTCATCGTGGATATACGAATAATCAGACCTGGGCATTATTAATGTGCTTTTGTTCTTAAAAACTGCCTTAAGCATTTTTTGTTAGTGAAATCCATGGTTACAAACATACGCATTCGTTATTGAAACTAAAGATCTGCTTTAGCATATGTAAATAGAATAAGGTGGGATAACTTTAACTGTGCCTCAAGATTTGATGTAGGCATTTTTCTGTTACGTTGTTTTAAAAAAAGAACTATATCTTCAAACTTTCTCATTATCAAAAATAAATATTTCAGCCACTGATAAGCACAGATTTCAGGGACATTTCAAAAACATTTTATACATATTTTAAGATACAAAATATCTAATTTATTTATGGATAATTAAGATAATTATTCGCTAAGCTATTTATGTTCTAACATAATTTCAAGAATTATATTAAATGGGTTCAATATGAATTCAGGATGTATATGAATTATGTATTTTATTATTCATATACGTAACAAAGCCGACATCCTAGCCTAGGAGTAGCGCGTATTTCTCATATTCTAGATGTCCCGGGTTACCCGTATTTTTTCTGACA
>JAPMOQ010050131.1:1745662-1756836 GCA_026543055.1 Argiope trifasciata
CCCCCCCCCGTAAAAAGGGCTTGTGCAAGGGAGTGTGTGAAAGCCATCTTCATATGAGATGTGTGTGAGTGTCGTCTTCATAGAAGTCAGAAGAAGTCATGATCTTGGATGCTCAAAGGACTTTACCCTCAGACCCCTGTTTCCATGGTAACGCGGGCATGGCATCATCATCAGGATATATAAATAAATTTTGTAAATGTTTCACTAACCTATTCATTCAATCTATTATCCAGTTATTTCGCATTTCCATTTTCAAGGGAATTTTAATTCTAGAATCTTCTTGGAAAAACAATAGCAGTAATCCTTTCTATAAATCTTAATGTTAATATTACTTGAAAAATGCTCGAGTTTTAGAAAACAACGGGTCACTTTCAAATCCTGGAATCCTAATCCTTTAGAGTCTTACTTTTCCAGTCATAACATGCGTGATAAAAAGATAATCTGTCTTTGATCTTGGTCTGGTGTTTGGTATGAAATTTATAAAGGTCTGAGCACTGAGATTTTAAACGAATTGTTTGAATTAGGTTCCTAAATTTCTTATAAAAGAAATTCATCACTTCTTGTACATAGTATGATTCCCGAAAGAAAGAAATTGAATTTAAAATTACGCACACACACTTGTGTGTGTGTGTGTGTGTGTGTGTGTGTGTGTGTGTGTGTGTGTGTGTGTGTGTGTGTGTGTGTGTGTGTGTGTGTGTGTGACATTGAAGAGTTTTTACTATGTCTATTTTTATAAAAGCATTTGTTGTAGTCATCTGACTATTTTAAACCAAGTGTTTTTGCACAGTAGCTTCTGAGGGTAAAGACCTCAGAGCCCTAGAGGAAAAAATTCTGACTTCTAGCTCATATGAAGATGACATATACTTTCTTACAACCTCTTTTTACAGGGAAGGGCTCATTTACCAACTCACAGGTAGAACAGGGAAGAGAAGAGCCATGCCCAAACCAGAATTCGAACTTGGACGCTAGATTGTAGGGAAGAGGCCCTATTCCTAGGACAGGACACCGGTATATTAATATTTCAGAGTTTTAAATGCTAAATTAAACTGGCAAATATAATATGCGTAATTCAAACAAATGAGAATAATAAAATTATCTTGTTAAAGTAAATTGAAATTTTTTTAAAAATATAATACAAAATCAGCAGAGGAATTCAAAAAATAAATTTCTACCAACTAATTAAATAAATTGGAACATTAAGTAGTTTATTAAAATACAAACTGTCGTGTGAAACTTTATCATTAATAACAAATGATTTTATCTTAAGCGTTTTCCTACATAATCACGTTAATTTAAAAAATTAAACATAATGATTTACTTAACAAATACTTTGTATTATTGCATGATTATTAAAAAATTTCCCTTTGTATAAAACTTTAATTTGTCATTAATGGGAAGTTATTTTATTTGTATCAAAACATCATCGAAACATTTAGGATCGTATTCTATTCAAATGCTTTTTATTCTGCAAGGATAGTGAAATATTCATATTTCCTAAAAAAGCAATGATCTTTAAATTGTGGAATAATTCCCCATCATGCAAGAAATAACAGAATCAGGAATCTTATAATAATCAATCTATTAGCATTGAATTCCGACATTTAAAGTGACAGGTTTCATTTTAAAACCAGTATCATAAGTGAAATTCAGATTTCATTTATGACACTGACTATAACTCAATTCATATTTCACTTATGACATTGGCCATGAATAAAATTCGTATCTCATTTATAACATTGATTAATACTAAATTTCATATTTCCTTTATGATCCTGCAATAAGTAAAATTTATATTTTAAAATTTATTAAAATAAAATTAATATTTCATATATGACACTTGTCATAAGTAAAATTCAAATTTCATTTATGACCTTAGTTATAAATAAAATGTATTCTTTAAAACTATGAAGGGGTGAAAAAGTTATATACATAAACACAATTCCAAATTGATAATTCACTGTATATTTTCATGTGGTATGAAGAAATGAAAACTTCAGATTGAATTTTTGTTTAAAAATAATGGTGGAAAGAATCTAAATTGTCCAAAATAGTTTCTATAAATAGCTCCAGAATGATTTTTCGGAGAATATTGTAATTATAAATGTTTATGGGCTTGGTTATTCATTTTCTGACTATGCAAAAAAAGAAAACAATAAAGAAGTATCAAAAATCGCAATGTTACTTTTTCATTATATAGAAGCATATTATGCATAAGTCTTTAGAACTATGAGCTGTCATTGGAACAAAGCGAAATGAAAATAGCGATGGTCACGCGAGTATGAAAACATTGCTTCCTCTAATAGTAATTAGCATTTATAACTTGTTTTTTGATAACTAAAGTACAGCAAATGATATGTTGTTAGAAAAAGTAAAATTGAAAGTCCAGACAGAGACGATTGAAAGTCATATGATAGCAAGGAAGGAGAAAATAAATGGATGATTAGTATCTTCTTCTTATAAATAGTTTGAACATTATAATGATATTATAAGTTATGCCGTCAAGAACATTATAAGTTATGCCATTAAAATGAGATTACAGGAACTTTCAAATATCAGGCAGTTCCGGTAATGATAATTTCTTATTTCAGCTGCAAGATGAGGAAGCAAAGAAAGTGTTGGGGGGAGACTCCAAAATTATTTGTAATTGCAAAATTTATATTTAATTGATTATTAGCTAAATGATTTTAGAAGAACATTTGTTACTTAAAAATGCCAGAGAGCAATGTGCAGCTTTTTTAAATGAAAAAGCTTCAAAGTACAATGGAAGAAATGTATTGTGTATCCACATGTAATGGATTGCACCCTTTCCATTTGAATCTCTTTCCAAATTAAGGAAGTTTTAGAACTTTTAAAGGCTAAGAATTCCTTTAAACATCAGATACGTATTATTACGATTTGTGAGAAACTACATGATATTGAGAAAGAAAAATTAAGTTGAAATCCCTTCAAAAGGAAAGTTAAGAATCCTGATTGAACCATCTCACAGATTTCCTTATTTTAAGTGGAACTGTATACTGTTATGGAGGGCATGCTTGATTCCAAAAACAGGATCTTTCATATTTTGCACCAGTTTTATATTAGTCACATGGGTAATTTATAAAATATTATAATACTTACTTAAATTTAGTGAAGATAGTTCCAATCTCTTTTTCAACACCTGAAACACTTTTTGTATAAATCGTCATAAAATATGCAATACAATCTATAGCTTTAAATATGCTTTTGCCGAATGTGTTTATCTATGGCTCATTAATAGATTTTAGCTTTTTTTTTCTTATACCCCTTTGACTTTCTAAATATGGCAATTACAAATCTTGAACATTTTTACAAATGTTCTGTTGAACTTTCTGAATATGCTCTTGAAACAACTTAATATTAGCCCTAAAAAGTTGAAAATTCTAACATCAACAATATGCCACATATGTTTTGATTCTATTTCATTATATAATTTCAGTAGCACATGTCATATGAAAGTAAATTTGATACTCCAATCAACCATTTTCTTCATTTCAACATATGTAAAATTCCTTTAAAAATTCCATATACTTAAAATGTACAAATTTTTATACGCTAATTAACTAAAAATCCTTTTTCTAATGAAACAGATATATGACACAGATAAAGGCCCTAGCATTCATTAAAAGTTTATTTTAAAACCTTCAAGTTTAAATATTTATTTAATTAAATTATTAAATTAATGGAAATCTTAATTCAATTTGATGATTATTAGTTACTTGAATGGTCGTTTAATTAATTTGGAAGCATAATATTATGTTTAAAATTACATCACAAAAATTTAGTAAACTTTTTTTAAAAAAACTGAGAGAATATTTACTTTAATACATTTTCTCGCATTGCGTTGATTTAAAGTAAATTATATCTTTTGAAAACAAGAATGAAATTTTATGCCAAGGTTTTCAACAAACTTTTGACAGAATGCAAAATATCCATTTCCTACATTTTAAAAACAATTCTCATTTTTCCTCATCAACTGATCATGTAGATAATTAATACTAACTTTTTTCAGTGTTTGTCGTCTTCCCCAATTCTTCGATAAAATTTTTCCTTGACAGTTTGAAAGTTTTAAAAAAAACGCCTTAAAGATGACAAAAATAAAAATTGGAGTCAATAAGTAAATGAAGAGAATCACGTGTATATTATTCTTTTTGAAGTGATTGTTCATTACGTCAAATGCAAGTTTCTGTGAATTTAAACAGTAGTTGAGACAAAAAACTGTAAAAGCTTTCAAGAATCGGGAATAATTTAAAATGAATAATAAATTTAATTCAATGAAACAAAAATGAAGAAAAGTTATGCGAGTATATTAGAAACACTTTGAAATTGAAACAAGTAATTTTTTTAAAAAATTAAATCTATTCCTATTAAGGCAAAAAAAGAAAATTTCTTTTTTAAAATAATTACAATTAAAATAAATATGCAAGTACATATAACAAAATCATAATATTAAATACATAAGAAAAAAATTCAGCAATCTAAACGCTTCACCACTGACAGTATTTATTCCTAAATTAAAATCCTGTTAAATATCTTATGCAAGAGAATTTTTTCTCTCATATAAAACTATGATTAATTAATATACCAAAACATTTATTAATTTTCATAAGAATTGAACTCGAATTATTCACCCCCAGTTGAAACATACTGAAATCCTTCCATTTTACCGATTCAGCTGCTGCCTACCGAGTTCAATTTTCATTACAAACTGCTAAAACTCTCTTTAAAGAATTAAAAATTAATTTAATTTAATGAATCAATATTTGAAAAAATGCATTAACACACACACAATATATATATATATATATATATATATAAATTTCTAATTACAATTGTCTTCAGAGTTTTCATTATATTATATTCATTTATCCCCTATCCATTTTTGGATTAGGGAAAGGTTTGACAGTATTATGAAGTTTTCGATGAATGTACATTTATTTGAATGAAATCAAAACTGAAAATGGGATTCAAATGCATTTTAATTATGACAATATTTTTTTATGAAATTTATACTATTTCTTAAACATTTAAAACACATGGAATGTTTAAATGATAATTTAATCTTAAAATAAATCTTACTTTATTTAAAGAAGTCTTAAAATAAAACATTTATTTTAAGACTTACATTCTGGGTATTGAAAGCATATTACTTGTATAAGTTCATTAAATTTGTTTTATTAAATAAGTCTTATCTTTTTGAAATAAATTCCTGCTGTTAAGTAACATGGCTGTAATATTCTAGAACACAAAAGAACTATTATTTAAATTTTTACGGTTGCAATTCTAGTAAGAATGCGAGAATTTTTGATAATAGAAGGTTCCCACGCTTATCGTAAAAGAAGAATATTTGTTACGACACAGTCTAGCTTATCTTGAAATGTGCATTAATACGATAATGTTTTAAATTTTGAAAGGGGTTGTTATGTTTAAAAGGAAAACATGTGTTGCGTTTGAGATATATTTTATCAAAATCAATACAAGACACCAATGTAAGGCTTACCCACAGATATTTACATAATGTTAGTGTGTTGACTCAAGAGACTAGCATTTTGGAGATACAAATTCGTTCAAGACATTCCAGAATATTCTAGAACTCAAAATTTTCAAAAGAAGAAAAATGTATTACAACTTCTGTTAAAATCAAAAAATAAATTTAAAATTTTTAAAAATAAATATATTTTATATTTTAAGACTTCACATGACAGTATTTGTTATTATTTATTTTGCTTTTAGATGGATAATTGAAAATCTAAATATATTTACTTGAAAATTATTGTTATTATCGTATCTTAAAAATATAATTCATCTATATACTTATATTAAAAAGGCTAACGAACGTAGCACAGATTTTTTTTGTACTACTTACTATCGAATGGCAACAATCAAATGTAAACAAACCCTCCAAAGAATTTCACACATCTTCATTTCAGAATGTTTTTATAGCTGCTTTGAATTTATCTGTTCCATTAGCAAATAAATACAGCTATTAAGAATTTTTCAAAATAATTTTAGAAGTATACAGAGGGGATTCGTTGTAATACCACACTCCACTCAATCAGAAGAACAAATATTTTTTTCAAAGATCAGAAAATACGCTTCAAACAAAAAGTTTAAACAAGAGCAAAAATAGATTCAACTTTCAGTGCATTGGTAAACACTAAGACTGGGTTATAAATCGAGTGTTCGAATCTTTAGAAACAATTATCTTATAAAAATGGTCTTTCTATTATTTAAAAGTCAAAAAATTACTTTTTTTGATGATGATGCCGATGATGACGTTACAACGAAAAAGTAGTTCAATAGCTTCTGAGGATAAAAGCATCCTGAGCATCCGCAGGTAGAAATCTAACTTCTAGCTTATAAGAAAATGGCATTCACACACTCATTTGCATAACCTCTTTTTTACAAGGAGGTCTCTTTCACTCACCTCACATGAAGAACACAGGGCAAAAAACAAACATTCCCGAACTTGGACTCAAAGCCGAAACGCCCATATCACGGGGAAGATGCGCTACCCCTGGGCCAGGGCGCTAACGAGCTTTATTTATATTGTGAATATGATAACTTAAACATGCTTTGTGCTAGATAAATTATATTCCGTGTATAGATTTCAGACTAAGTAGGTAGATTTTTACCAAATTCCGATAAACATTCATTCAAAGGAAGTTTTTAGGAAGAGGAATGACTTTTTTAATTATATCAATTTAATTTTCGTAGAATTTTCCTCTTAATTTTAGTATTTTTTAAACTCAGTTTGAAAATGAGTTTAAAAAATATTAAAATGTTCTGATTGAATTTAAGCTTGTCCATCAAAGCCACTCATCTCATATTTCTGTCCGTCATAACTCCGTCTTAGGATTTTCTTTTCCGCTTTTATTTTGCATATATGCATTTTCAATTAACATTAAATTGATTCAGTTGAATCCATGTTTTCGCCAGATAACAAGGTTAAATTCTTTTTAAGTGTCTGAAAAAGGACTTAGGAGTCTGAAAAGTCAATAATTCAGGCGAGCAAGCTGATCGTCAAAGATGACAGGTTCAATATAATTTAATATTTCAATCTTGCTTCCAGTATCTAATTTTCCCTCGCATTATATGTTTTTTTTTTCTTGAGAGAGAGACAGATTTTATACTCAGTCACTGGGTGTTTCTCAACTTTTCACTGTCTGAAATAATTTGATTTGGCATATTTGGAATTGAAATTTGTTACTTATAGTTAAAATGCATTATATATTTGACGAATCATTTCAGGTATTTTTGAATAGTTATCGGAAAATAGAATGAAATTCTAGACATAAAAATACTAGTTTCCTTTAGCTTTAAAATCAGAGCTCAATAAAGTGTCTTCTAGTCATTTGAAGTTATATGAATAAACTCAAATTCTGCATAAATAGGATCGAAATATGAGTAAAATAAATATATTTTGTTTATATTTTAATTATCTTGCAAGAGTCAATATAAAATAATGCATTCCAGTAATAGTTTGTTCTATGTCTTGATATTTGAAAGCGTTCATGGATGAACTTCTTGTCTGACAATAGCAAAAAAAAATCGAAATCGAGATTTTGACGAATCTATGTTTGCGACCTATATAAGTTCGAAAAACTTACTTTTGTATAACGTACATCTGTCTGTGACAAAAATGTTTTGAGCTAGAGGATTTCAATTTTTGTATACGATCTTTACACCAAATTTACAGATTTCTATCAAATTTTGAGTAAAATCTGTTCAGAGGAAGTCTGGCTTAAGACTGTTCGAATATAATATAACACAATAATTACAAAACGAAGAGAGCTACTCAGAAAAAATTCGGTACACAGATAAACGCCTGTCACAAGTCAAGCCAAATCCAACATCGGGTGACAGTCTATCAGTCTGTACTTTCAAAAATATACAAACTCAAAATATTTTAAATGTATCAGATTTATTAATAAGTGTTGGTTAAGGTCAATTGGTTAAGAAAAGCGAGTCTAAAACTCAAATTTGATTTTTAGATTCTGTTAATGGATACCAGAGATTAATTGCTAAATCCCTCTACAAGGGTGACAAAATAGATTATTAAAATGCTATAAGTTAATAAAATTATGCTTAAGTTAATAATTGCGCTAAAAAAATCAAGCTAAAAGTAATTATTGTACCCCATTGTCATTTAGGGTGTTCTCTGGCGTGAAAAGAATAATAGAAAATATTTGGGAAATTTTTGAGATGTTCAGTAGCAACATTGGTTTTTCTATTTTTTTTTCAAATAATTGCTCTTAAGTTCTTTTTAAAACAAAAAAAAAAGATAAAATACATAAAAATAAAATATTTTGTCTGTACGGAGTAGCAATAAGCATATAAATAGACACAATAATAAAATTGTTCGTTTAATAGATCTCCTATTCCCAAATTTGTCATGAAGTCTAACCAATACCATCAAGTGCTATTGACACCGTAATCAGTTATTATTAAAAAATTTTGCATCAATAGTGCAATAAAAAGAGCTGGTAATAGAAATTCTTTTACTGCTTGGCTTTAAAATAGATGTAATAAAAATATTCCTAATTAATGGGAAGATCATGATGATCCCCAAAATTCTACAAAATAAATTCAGACTTCATAACAGCTCTATAACCTCTCTTGTAATAAAGATATTAAACATAACCTATTTGAAGTACTCAACTCATAAAATAAATCTTTTAAAAAATTCATTTACATGGGGCCAAAACCCAAAGGCAATCTGCCACGCGGTATCGTATAGTAAGAGGTCTGAATATATTAAAATATTTTTTACAAAATTAGTTTTTGCATTAAAAATATTGATAGTATTTAAATTCCTAGGAAAAGCCGGTATATCAACTAACATTCATGTTTCAGTTTTTTCATATACTTCAGGGTCCATAATGTTTTTTTTATAAAACCAAAAAATCTATTTCAAGCAAATCTTTTGCACGTTTAAAGAAATTTGAGATTATTAGGAAAATAGAAATGCTATTTTCAAATCAATAATCCAATGTTGTTAAAGTAATGAAAATGTTTCATAACAACAAAATGATTTTAGACAGTTTGGAGAAAAGTAATTTTTTTTGTTAAAAGTGCATGAATCAGTATTGTTCAAAGCATTTCAAAAATTTGCATAAAAAGAACAGCAGAACAAAATGCAAACATTGTATTTTGAAAAACTGAAATTGAAATGTCACTTTCGGCAACTTCACAGCAAAAAATACGAATCATATCTTTATAATTGATGATAAAATCTGTACTATTTTATATGACAAAACAAAAAGGTATAATAAAAGTCATTTAATACATTCAAAAGCATTATTCATGTAATAGTGTGATTTTGCAAAAATAATTTAAATACATTTACAGAGAAAGCAAATATTAGTTTATTAAAAAGTATTAGGGTTAGAGTTTGTGACCAATTCTGTTACATATGCGAATTGCAATAGGCAATTCGAATAATATAAAAAACTCCCAGTGGATTATTTATTCTTTAGTATTGTAGCATTAGACTGGGGATTTTAAAAAGATCATGAATCCATCCAAATCTCCATTTAAAAATGTTTAATCAAAAGCAGTGTCTGAATTTTAAAACTTAGATTAATTATAAGTCTAATATATTAGTCTGTTAAAGACTAGATTTATTGATACAGTCTAAAGTTACATTAAATATCGATTCAGAGATCCATTAAATCCATTAGATTTAGATTAATTCCATTTAGATTAAACATATAACAATAAATCTCTCCATAAAATTTATGCGGTGAGAAAAATACAACAATGTCTCACTATTCAAAATGCTACACTTATCATATAGAAGATTTCATTCTAATACAAATTGGCTTTAGGTTATGTAAAATAATAGACAAATAAAAATATCTTAATGTTTGTGCAGATAACCACTCTTATAGTTATTAAATTCTAAGCAGTTATAAACTGGTATATTCCTTTAGCTGTACAGATGCTCCAAATAACATAAGAATTATATTATTAGTAATAATATAATTCTTATGTTATTACGTTAATAGTTTTTCCCTGATTTCAAACAAATAATAATTTGGCAAATCGTTGTTTCAATATATTGTAAACAGGGTTACATAGCTTTTCATAAAACCTTAATAAATTTCAATACTGGCACATTGGTCAAAGCAGTATTGAAATTCTTGCCACTCACGTAACTTCCATCAATCATATCAGCTGTCATGCTATATACAAGTTGTGTGACCTATCAATATGTGTGATTCTAGCTTTGAGTGCATCAATACCTTCAACTGCTATTTCAAACATTCTGTATTTTATGAAGTTTCAAAAGAAAAAAATATACAATGGAGTACTGTCGGGTAAGTTTAGACATCATAGGCCTCAACTTTGCTAGGATTTTGCACACAAATTGTGACAGCTGACCTGTGTAAATAACTATACGGCATTAATCGTGACATCTGTTAGACCAAATAATTTAATAATGTGAGGATTCTGTAATGAAAATTTTGCTGTATTACATTCAATAGTTCTTATAGGTCCTTTCTATTCTCTTAATATTTCCTCCTACTTTATTATAGACCTATTAATCAGATTTAGTAAAATTGTCTTGAAACATTAACTATTCAAATTGTGAAAAAATTGATGGAGAATTATGAATAATGAAACTTTTGATTCCATTAATTTAAACCAATCAATGATCACCTGAAGCAAGTACCGATGATTGATAGATTCTTTAGGTAGAGAGGGAGATGAATTTATACTAAAGTATCTAAATCGGTTTGTTTTGAATAGTATATTAATATTATACTTTCTGGATGCAACTTTTTAGAATTTTTAATTTCCTTTCAGAAACTATAATAAATCGAAAATTCTTTATAAGGCAAATTTCCACTTACACTTGTTTAAAAAGTTATATTTTTTCTGTTTATTTTATCTTTATAAGAATTTATTATGAAAGATTCGGGTAATTTTTGTTGTTTCACATTGATGAAACAAAAAAAATAATTTCATATGTTTAACAATTATTGCATAGTTTTGATTTTTAATAAAAATTTTGTCCAATATTTAAATCATAATAATTTTGTTTTTAAAAAAAAATTTATTATTCAAAAAAATATAAGATCTTGAATACTTTATAAACAGTAAATATTTACAGTTTTGTCTCCAACTTTCCTTCTTAAGTCCGCACGCATGCG
>JAPMOQ010050131.1:1756846-1808398 GCA_026543055.1 Argiope trifasciata
TCTTAAGTCCGCACGCATGCGCAGATCCATTGATATTCTTAGCATTAAGGTTTTGGACCAGATTCCCGGTGCCTGTGAAACAGGAAATGACGTATTAAGAAGTCCAAACAGCCCATGATCAACAGATGTGGCTGGCTTGGTGGTTAGAGCGAGGAACTCATTTTATTTTTTATTTTTGCTTGCCCTCAGTTCGAGTCTTGAAAGCTGAAAACGGATTAATTATTATTTTTCAAAATTATCGATATTATCGATATTAACTGACTTCAATGTAAGAAAAAAAATTATATTTTTGAACAAAATACATTACACAAAACCATTAGCCAGATGTTTATACATGTGTTTTTCCAAATTGTTAGCACAATTTGATCCATTTCTATCCTAATACTTGACCTGTTTTCCATAAAGATCATTAAAATCACGCTACCTAAACTATTCAGAATTTTTCAGCCGATTTTAATGTTAGTAAATTTTTTATATTTTTAAACAAAATATGGATTGCACAAAAATATGAATTGATATTTATGCATGTTCCTTTGAAATTAATTCTTTTGATAAAATTAGCATAATTTGATAGGAAAAAAGACCCTTCCAGCAGCGAGACATTACTTCTAGAAAGATTAGTGAAGTCAATTAATGAAAACATATTCATGGCTGTTTTTTCAAGCAAGAAATATCGAATCGCCTGGCCCTGTCGCTCCACGTGTGTCTCTTGTTTATAATTCTTGCCACATGCATCCTTGATTATTAACTTTCTCATATTCGTAATTATCCCTCATCTTGTTCCAATTCCTAGATTTTTTCTATGCATAATAATCTTTTTTCCTTTTTCTTTGGAAAAGGATTCTTTATTATTGTACTCTTGTAATCGTTGCATTAATTCAATAATAATTACAAAAAGTTTAGTCTTATTGAGGTAAGATAAATTGCTGAGGATAAGATCAATTTTTGGCACTGGTTTTTTGAAAAATATATTAATTATATTTTTAATTTAAATTTAAAATGTCCTGTTGTGAAATATTAAGAATTTTTTAATGAATTTAATATTAGATATTAAAACAATAAGATTCTCTATGCTATCATTTTTGTTCAAATTTGAGATATATCTTTTTCTTCACGCTTTAGAAAATGCCTTTTGACTTAGTAACTTTGCCTGCTATATGAATTCATAAAATATTCTACTTTTAATTCTAATTGCTCTTTTATTGGGTTTTTTTTTCCAAAAAAAGATGCATTGATATATTTGTAAGTCAAGTTCCAATTGTTACACTAAAATAATAATCTAGATACCATTTCTACAGCAAAAGAAAATAACAAATGATAGTATCAAATAGAAAACCAATATGATATCAGGAAAGTGAAATAAAACATATGATCATCTGTCACATCAGCATTTTTAACGATCTCTATGATTCAAAGAATCCATAAGACAAGCAAATTATCTTTTTCTAGCATAACTTCAAATATTATGCTGTATAAAATTTAATTGAATAAAATAGTTTCATCGTCAAGTTTGCTGAGGATCTTTGTATCAACTATTATTAGCATCAGTTTTAACAATTATTAAATTCCATGAATAATTCGACAGAGATTGGTGATTTAGCTTCACTGTTAAATCAGTAAATAAATGTAAATTAGATAATTCTGATACTTTTTTCTTCCTTCTTATATAACTGATTTATAAACATTCAACAATTTTGCTTGGTTGAAACACGGAGAAGTTTATGAACTCATTTTTAAAATCCAAAGAATGAAAATAAAATAAAAAGATTTGTATCTGAAAAGCGATATAATATTGTTTAAAAACTTACTCGTAATTTCAGAAGTAGAAATTAAAACTATTCAAAAAATTTTCTTTGTATTTTATTCAGGAAAACTGTGAAATATCAGAACTTTTTAGAAATTATTTTTGACTTAATTAATTTAGTAGTTCGTTTTTTATTAAGTGAAAATTTTATTCACATTCAAAGAAAATGCCTTTTTAATCTAGTCTTACCGTTCTTCTTCCATAAAAAATAATAAATACTTTTAATATTATTTTTGCTTGAATTTTTAAAAAGTTGGTACAATCTGGCATTTTTTTAAAGCTTATTCTTTTACAACTAATAGTCCCATCTTGATCAAGGACAAACTTGTAAACTATAGGAAGGCTTTTTTGTTGTATAATATTTATATAAATTTATTTTTGAATGAAAATTTCGTATATTTTTAAACTGTATCTAATTTTCAAAAACTTTTATTTACATGAGTAATAGTATTCCGCTTCGATACTATTAAGCATTCAAATAGATAGGTTAAAAATAACTTTCTCATCCCTAGATTCTAACAGATTACAGCAATTTGAGTACCATATTTGTTTGTTATGATAAGGCGATAATATTTCCGATTTTAATTTTTCTCTATGTTCAATAATAAGAGAATTATAGGGTAATGAAAATATGAAATCTATCAAAATTATTTCCATCTGCTTTCAGCTAGACGAGGATGCGAATTTCATCCTCCAATACTGAAGTGCAAGGGGAAAAGGGGACGCCATCTGAGAATCATTGTAATAGGTTAATAGGTTCTCATTTTATCTTTAGAAAACATTTCTGTAAGGATTCTATAAGAAATCATCCAAACTATTACCCCTTCCAATGATCTATTAAATAGTCTCAATAAAACTGGATGCATCTCACAAAAACATGCATAGTAATCGAAATTTAAATGTCCAGTGACCAGTCAAAGAAAAGGCACTATGTATTTATTAATATGTTTAAGTTACCTTGCCACTTAATATTGTGATTCTTCCATATGTATACACATATTTAATATTAATTGTAATTAGAAAATGAGAAGTAACTAACATAAAAAATTTCTTGGTTTTTTTTTTCTAAGTTTCTTTCTAAGGAGGAATTCATTTTTTTAAAAAAAATTACATTACTTGTTTGATATTAAATTGTAAAGAGCATTGCTGTTATTTTTCTTATGAATTTAAAATTCCATTCCAAAATTTAAAGTGGTATTCCAAAAATCAAAATTACTAGAAGTAAATATTTTTTTAAAATCTTAGAATATATTAAACAATAAAAGTAGCACAACTAACGATTGTATGTTGTCAATGTAACGTTTATCGGAAGATCTTTATATCCAAGACATAATGCTAGAAAACCCATCCTGCACTTGAAACAAAATATCAACACGGAATGTTTTTCATATATTTAGTTTTGAGGTCAATTGCATACAATGGAGATTTTATTGCCGTGTGTGTAAACGCTAGATTTCTGAGAGTGCCGATGGTATTTTTGGGTTTACGGTAAAATCCGTCGTGTGTAACAGATCTTACATGTTGAGCATCTTCCAAGACGCGGACATCAAATAGAGCTTTGACAAGGGGAAAAAACTAGTCTCGGAAGTTGAAAGCAAAATCATTCTCTCACGTTTGTCCTGCATTAAAACAGCATGCCAAAGAACACAATTTCCTTTGTCTGTCAGTCAATCAGTGATGCCATCTTCATAAAAACATCTTGTTTGGATTGCTGCTTTTATTGTTGCTTCTTCCGCTGTTTGCGTCAACATTTTATTTATCTTGAAACATTTCATATTATTGTGGAAAATAAAAATACTGTCATCATCAAGGAACAGAAAGAATGTTGTCAACATCAATGAAGAGATTTGAATGATGATGTGTGAGATTTTTAAGGCAATTGAATGAACACTTTAGAAGACTGAAGATCAATTAGAGGAGAATTTTAGGTTAAATTGAACAGATCTCATATCATCTTTACAAAAGGATATTTTTAAAAATAATTAACAAATGGTATTGTTACGGATATGCTCTTTATCCTGCTTTGATGCAATTTTTTAGTAATTCATTTCTCATTTTCTGATAAATTTATTATATAAATAAGCATATTTTAGAGTATGTTATAAAAAATAATATTCAAATTTGCCTGCACTATATTTGTTTCTCTTTTTGAAATTTTCATAAAAATTATGATGATATTTGTATTGGATTATTTTACTAATTTCATACTCTGATTTACATATAATACAATTAAAATTTTCCGAGTAAAAGATATGCTGTGCTTCTCAAAGAATATTTTGCAGGCTAGATTCATTTTATAATGAAGAATAAATTAAATTTCGACATGAACTAAAATTAGATTTATGAAGAAAGAGAACTGCATGAATTTATAAACTTGTAAAATAGGAAATCAAAATATTCAGAAAGTTTTATGTAAAAAAAAATTGATGACCATTTAAATATTCTTTAATGAAAGTATTCAGAACAGAATCATATCTTCATTCTTCATAGTTATTAAATACAAAATTCAGAAGAGGAATAGCAATTACAATGGAAAAATTATCAAATAAAGATATTTTAATTTAGTAAAATTAATAACAATTGATTTAAGCCCATGTGACAGCAATGAATATTTATTAATTTTATTATATACATTTTTTTCTATTTATCATATCTTTTATTGTACTAGAATAGTATTTTACTAGAATCGGATCTTCATTTTTATCAGTTATCATAGACAAAATGTAGAATGGTATATATATTCTTGACAGTATTAAATACAAAATGGAAAATGCCAATAGCATTACAGCAAGAAAAAAAAATATCATGTAAAGATATTTTCATTTATTCAAAATAATACCAGTGATTAAAGCCCCATGTAGTAACATTTATCAATTTATTACATACATTTCCCCTTTTATATAATTGATTTGCAATTTTTTATGTTTCTCTTAAATAATTGCGATGGAAAAAAAAATTTTTTCATCTGACTTTTATGTATTTACTTAAGACCATCAAAAGAATAATTTACCTCAGTTGAATAAGTAATTTTCAAATAAATAAGTAATTAATATTCAAATAAGTGATTTTTAATAATAAAAAATAGGCAATTTTTTAAGATAAATTTTCAAAATAAAATTTCAGAGCTATTAATATATGTAAAAATTTGCATTCGCTTTATTTTCTAACCTTTTTTTTTTACAAATGCTTTTATCTTATATATTTACTAAGCAAAAACTATTTATGAATTATACAGGAATTTTTTTGAATGCCCTATATTGTTAGCAAATGATCTGTCATTACCTAAAATTAATTGTTTCTTTAGTCATTTTTCCTGCAGAAAGTTTGCGATCCAAGAAGAAGAAAAAAAATGGAACAGCTCAATATTTCACAAGCCCCCCAATTTCACCTTGCTCAAATATAGATGGAGTAAACGAGTCAAAAAACAGGTCTTGACCTTGCTCCCCACTGGCCATCCAAACATACTACATCCAGATCAAGTACGTCAGTCGGACATTTAGATAATAAACAAAAGCGCTTCTAGAACCTTAGAGTCTTCTCGAAAGTGAAAATCCGATCAACGACCTCAACAATAAAAACCCCAAACAATATCATGTGACAGAGGGCCTCTTCACTGAATTACTGAATTAGGAAATAAGGCGGTAAAGTTGACCCTACTACTAAGACGAGGGGAAAAAACCTTAATTCAAGAATGGTCGCGCATTAAGAAAGCGGTTGCCCAACTTCTTTCGTGTATGACGTTCGTTGGGCATTTGCACCTTGTTTGAAAATATATTTAAAAACACTCACAGCGTATCAGAGAGATATTTAAATTCTGATCAGATATTCTATAAGTGTGAATGAAATTCCACTCCGCCTTAGCCTTAAGTAAGAAATTAGAAGCTTCTAGCGGATCCAAAAAAAAAGTTATAAAATGAATTAAATTTGCATTTTTATTTTTCTGGCCTTGCTTTGAATTGCCACGTGTTTGTTTTACACTTCAGCCCGGAACTCACTATAATATTTAACTGATTGTTGTTTATTGTAAAAGAATTTTAATAAACAAACAGTTATCATTAGTCTTTAATGTTTTGGTCCTTGAAGTGTTTTATGTTTCAATATTCCGTAATCTAAAAGGTAAAAAAATTATGACCCAACAAAACTAATAAAAATAATCTTACAAAACAATTTATTTCACTTAACCTATGGAAAGAATGTTTTAATATCAAACCCTATTTATTCGTTATCATACAATAATTAAAGAATAGTTAAAATACAAAACTTCTCATGATTAAAATATGATGTCTTAATGAAAAGTTGTTTGAAAAAGTTAAAAGTTAAAATAAATATATTATTTATGTCTTTAAGTGTTAAAATGCTGAAATAAAAGCACCCAAGAGAGAATTCGAATGACAGAATAATTATTTAAAATATGGGATTTAGAAACTTCATGTTGTTATGAGTTTTTATTTTTATATTTAATATTTTTTTAATTAAACTTTAAAATTTCTCGGATATTTATCTTTAAAAAAATTGTTATAATATTTGTGTTTTAAAAATTGTCATAGTTGTTAATTCCAAAAAATCAATCATTACGAATATTAACAACAATATATTTTGCATGTATTATTATGAAATTCTTAGCACCCATTTTTTATAATGTAAGATGTTAATTGTTTGATTCTAGAATTTATTTTTTAATTAAATTAAAAAATATGTGGATGGGTGTGTAGATTTAAAATTTTGGAAGTGGATTGCAATTAGAAGCCAGTTAAGAGACTTTTGATGCTGTTACGCCATTTTATTTCATCATAAAGAAGCAGGCATGTCTATGTACAAGCGGAGAGCGACGAACACACACAACACAGACCGACAGACAGAAGAATGAGGAAAAGCTCTCGAGCATTTTATCCCGCGTCTTAAAGAGCTTATTTTGATAGGGAAAATCTTGTTTACAGTGCTTATAAACTATTAAGTTTCTCATGGATATTTCTACACATGTGACTCTCAAAGCAAGGGAAACACAGGGATCTTTTTGTAAAATTATTCGTTTAGGTCAACAACTTTTATCAATCATTAACACCGTAGGTATTGACTGAAGAACTTTACAAAGATTTTCTTGAATTAATTAAGTAGTAAAAAATTAAGAAATTAATTCAGTTTAAATATTGGGAATAAAAATGTGCAGACAAATGGCTACATAATGCATTGTAGAATTAAAATTTAAATTAATAATTTTGTGTTATTAACTAAAGATATTTATAATGATTATATTAGTCATAAATGCACTTTTATCACAAATAATTATTTTGCCATGATGTTTATTGAATATTGTTTATGTGATTTAATTATTTTTAATAATTACTTTTAGTTAATTATTTTATTTGTATCTTTTTTATTCTTTGTATACTTGTTCATATGTATAAATGAATGCTGAACATAGATGGCGCAGTATGCCCCAATACTGAAATATACTTGGAATGTGAGGGGAGCGCTGTTGAGATTTTTTGTAAACAACCAGATCCGGTGTTGTTGAAACTGGTGTAGGCAGGCACTCGCTCACTTTCCGTTAGCGGCAAAAAGTATTATTTGTTCGCTCGTTGTTAGCGGCACTTTCTATATTTCAGTATATATATTATGTGTTTCCTTGTATATCTGTGATCGTCGTTTTTGTATATATATATTTGTGTGTGTAAAAATAAACAAGAAAAAGTAAAGAAGAATTTTTCCTTGAATTAAATACACTCACACACAGCGCGCTACATACATAAATAAATATCCTTTTATAATATCTTTATATTATAAAAGAGTGTATTGACGTTTATACCGCATTACGTAAGAGCATAAGAAATCCGAAACTACATTTACACTGCGTGAAAAAAGCAGAAGGACAATAAAATATTTTAAATAAATGTATAATACAGCATTTTTTAAATAATTATTTTACATACAAAATTTTTACAAGCATATACCTGCATCTACATAAAACAAAATAGGACACATTTTTAAAAAAAGTACACTTAATTTAAAAAATCAGTTTTGACGATGTCATAATCTGTGAAAAAAGTAGAAGGACACTTCTAAAAAAATGGGTATACTGCATTAATTAATATGGAATTCTTCTTCCATTGGCTCGAATTACTTCAAAGATTATGTTGGGCATTGAACAACATAAAGATTGAATTTCTGTTTGGCAAAATTTGTCCCATACACATTCTAATGATTTCTGCAGTTCAGTTACAGATTCAAACTGTTTTCCACCCTCGTAAACGCGACGTAGAATCATTGACCATAAGTTCTCTACAATGTTGAGATCAGGACTTTGGTAGGCCATTGTAAAATACAAACTTTGTTTGCTGCAAAACAATTTTTAACACCATTTGCTGCTTGAATTGATGCTCCGTCTTGTTGGAAAACCCAGTTAACTCCTCCTAACTTAGTGCTATAAGAAAGAAGATTTGAGTTCAGAGTCTGGATGTAGTCTGTATGATTCTGTCTACAATTTAGAAAAACTAGATGTATTCTACCTCCATTACCAGCTGCTAACCAAACAATTAGACCACCTCCTCCCATTTATCAAGTAGAATAGCTCTTCTTCATTTCCAAGGCTGTGCCAATAGTGCTCGTAACCGTCTGGACAATCCGAATTGAACTTTTTCTCATCGGAAAATACAACTGAGATCCATTCAGAGTTCCAGTACATGTAGTCTTTAGTCCATTGCAATTGGTGCTTAATGTGTCCTTCATTCTACTTCGGATGGTGCTTCCGTTTTTTGAAAATGAACTTTTTTGAGTTTCTTATATAGTTATAGACAGTTCTTTTGGTTACATGTGTAATCCCTAATAGGCATTGAGCCTCGCTGACACTTCCATCAGTATTTTTGAATTCACGAATTTTCTTTTAGCATGTTGTGCAAGTGTTTTTGGCCTTCCCGTTTTTTTTTTTTTTTCTTCTGTCACTTTCAGTGTTTCTTATGAAGTTTAAGAATTTCTAACTAAATTCTTTATTCTTGACATAAAGTTATTAAAAGTAAAAGAGTACACCAATCTTTATGGTTTCCAACAGCTTCAAAATCAATTTTTCGGATGTGTCCTTCTACTTTTTTCACACACCGAAAGTTGTTAAGTATTGAATTCTCAACCTTAAATAGAGGTAGCAAAAAATTTCTCACCTAACTTAAATTAAAACATTAAAAAAAAACATTCTTAAAAAATCAGATCAAAAGCAGTAAAATTAAAGCAAAATGTACAAAAAAATGACTGTCCTTCTACTTTTTTCACGCAGTGTAACAGCAGAAAATTCCCGTTAGACTTCTCGGAGCACGTATTCAACAACTACCTAAACACCTTTTGTCAGTATGCATCATATTTCCGTATAATGCAGTGCCCAATGGACACTTTTATATTCTGTGCCTTAAAATTTTTAATCCTGCCCGTGTACAAGGATTAATATCTTCGCTCTTCTTATTTCGTTTGATTTATCGCAGCTGAAACAATGTACTTAAACTGATAACAATATATTTGATTCAAATATACAGCTTGGATGGAACTAAATCATTGAATTCATGCGTTTTCACGCGTGCTTGAAATAAGGATTCTTACATAGATTTTCTTAAGATGGGTGAAGCCATATACATAAACAGATTGCCACTTTCTTCTATAATTCATTAAAATACGCAGGTGAATTTGTTCCCTCCAAGATACCCTTACATACTACATACATTATTCACCAAGTTTTATATTTTGTTTTATAAAATAGTAAAGGCAATCGAATGCATCTTATGAGCTTTTTTACATTGATTAAATTGATCCACAATAAAACACGAATTCAGAATTTTGCTGCCATAGTCAAACATCAAATTTCATTTATCTAACTAGCAATCGTTTAGAATTATTTTCTCACTGATCAACCGATAATCTATTCTCAGATATGATCTAGTGCAAAATTAGAGAAAGAGGTGTAATTTTGGTATAAAAATCGTATATTAAAATTCATGTATCTTACTGGATTACATTTTTACTTTCTCGAGTAAGTAGTACAGTGAAAGTATAGTATTCGTCAAAAAATCTGAGCTCGAGACTTTGATGAATCTCCATGTTTTACACCTCCCTGATTTCGAAAAACACGATTTTAGAAATTATCCATCTGTCTGTCTGTGGCAAAGATAAATCGAAAGCGCTTTGAACTAAATGGTTGAAATTTGGTTTACGGTGATTGCACCAAATTTGTAGATTTCTATCAAATTTTGCAAAACTCTACTCATAGGAAATCTATCTGTATAGTTGTTCGAATATAAATTTACACGGTAATTGCAAACCAAAGAGAGCAAGATAGATAAAATAAACATCTGTACGCAAAATAGGCATTTATAGTCTAGAAACCTGTCATAATTTGAACCAAATTCAACAAGGGATTGACAATCTGTCGGACTGTAGTTTTAGAAAAAAAGTAAACATGATGACTCAAAGTCTCAATAACTTATATATATATCAAATTTGATGTGTAATTTTGCAGCTGCAAGTGTAGTTTTGAGATAAATTTTTTGTCGATTGGAAGAAATGCGTTTAGAATACAAATTCGGTTTTAGGATACCATTAATCGCATACCAGGGATGAATCACAAAATAACTTGCCAAAGTTAACACGATAGACTCAGTAAAAATGATCAATTCACCTCAAAGGTTAATATTTCGTAACTATTATATGCCAATGTTGTGCACGATATTCTCTGAAATAACACCTTTATCTGAAAGAATGCAAGAAAGTTTTGAGGAAACCACTGGTTTAACTATAGTGATCAAGCCCATGAGAATAAATATATCGACAAACAGACAACTGTTTAATGGATTTGATTTGAAATTTGACGCAAATATCAAACGATGATAAAGCCGTACCTAAAATTTCAATCATCTTACTTTTCAATTCCGTACATACATGGACATATAAACAAATTGCTTTTCAAAGTATTACCTTTAAGTTTTCATAGCCCTTTAAGATTATGGATTAAAGACCACACAATTTATTTTATCTTGATAGAGATTCTATGAAACAAGACAATACATACAAAACGAAAATATGAATAAAAGGCTCAAATTTCGTTGATAGCTACATTGCCTTCTTTCTCCTTGCTGGTTTGGTTTAGTTATATTAACGTCCCGTTTAAAGCAACACGAGGGCTATTTTGGGACGGACCTCGTCATTTTGAACCACGGTCAGATGACGAGGACGACACCTGAACTGGCAACCCCCTCTCCACACCACGCCACACCAGCGGGAGGACATTTGGCCTGACAGATTTAACGTGCAACAGACCCCCTCACATGGCGGTTCTTCGGTGGAATCGAGTCTCGAATCTGAAACCCTCCGGTTCCGAAGCCGAGATTTTACCACCGCGGCCCTTCTTTTTCTTTGCATACAAGAAGCTAAAACTAGAATATTTTAACGTGTCTTGTTTTATAAGACATTCCAGTATTACATTTGGAATAATATCAAATGACACTTGTAGCAGCACTTCAATTATATTTACTTTATACTATGAAGCATCAATCATCGTTTCTGTTCGTGTTCTTTCATAATAAAAAGATTCTGTTAACTTCATTCATATAAATTATACTGACTATTAAACACTTTTTTTCTGAACCCCAAACGTGTATATAAAAGAGTGAAAATAATATCCCAAAACTTTTATGCATACCTTCTAATAAACTTGCCATGCCAGAGAATGCCTTACTTGGCATTTGTGAAAAGTAGTTACGAAATATTTTTGGGCGTGAATTTAGCACTTTTGCTGAACTTATTGTGTCCTCTTCAGCCAATTATTTGACGATTAACCACTGTTATGCGGTTATTAATATATATTGTTTTTCCCAACCAATTGGAATAAAAATTTGACTAAAAATTACAGTGTAGTTACAAATTTACTTACGAAATTTCATATACTATGTCATGGCGACTCTCAGTTAACGCGTTTACATTTTTCTATAAATACACGTCGACAGACATTTAATCCTTAGTTGAATTTCTCTCAAAATTTAATAGATGTGCATAGTTGATTCTGAATATTGAATCCTATCTATCTAGCTCTCTTCGTTTTTTGCGTATCTCATTATATTATATTCAAGCAACTGGACGAACATATTTCTTCTTGGACTGAATTTGCTCACAATTTGATAGAAATCTAAATATTTATCGCAAAGACTGTGCAATTTTCAGCCATCTAACTCAAAGTATTTTGAGTTATTTTTGTCACAGAAAGAACAGATAGAGTTTTTTTTTTCTAAAAATGCTTTCTTGAACTCAAAGAGTTCTAGAATGTGGAGATTTGTGAAAATCTCGAGATTAAATTTATTTAGGATTTCAATACTTTCTGTATACTACATATGCAAGAAAGAAAGTAAAAAAAAAATATTCTATGTATTCCTTCACATTAATTATACTATGGAAAAAAAATTTCAGGACTTCTTATAGTGTATATAATAAAATCAAAACGAATTCTTCAACGTATCTAAAAAAATTTAAACTCTGTTATTTGAGAGAAATAACGCAATTAAAATCTTAAGCAATTGAAAGATTTTAATGCAATATGTTTTGTTATTAATTATAATTTGAGATGAGCAGATGCCTCTTATGAATTCAAATTTAAGTGTTTTCCTAATTATTACTTTAGAGACTGAATCAGAAAATATAAAGAACTGACAAATTTCTAGAGTGTGGATTATAATGAACGATATCAACTACTGCTTTTTTATCCTATTCATAAAAAGACATTTAATGACTTCTTTCTGTTCTTGTATCTGAAGAAGGAGTAGCTCAACAATGCTGCCAGTTTCTCCGCTGTTATCAAGTTGATACACGTGATCATTCAGACAGATCTTTGGCTTATACATCGTCTAGTTTCTTTGTTGGTTTATGGCTCTTAATCACTCTCACTTTCTCCATTGTTTCAAGGTCTGAATAACGGTCTAGAGGAAAGATTTTGAACATTTTTTTAAAGATACGAAACATCGGTGCGTGCAAAGAGTTCTTGTTAATACAAAATCATTAATGTTAAAATAGCCTTGAATTTAAAAATGTTAATAACCTTGTGTTAATATAATTGTTTTGTGAATCTCCGTATTTCACGAACTAATTTAGATTGTTTTATTTAAAGGAAAAGTTTACACTAATTATTTCCTTTTGGTTATCAGTATCCATTGTTATAAAAAAACTATTTTGCGTTATGAAGGACGATAGGAAGCCTTAAATTTTAGTTTTAGACAGACTATTCTATTTATAGTTTATAAAAATTAAAAGGTCCTTTCAAAAATTGCTTCGAAATTTTTAAAATCCATGTTTCTACGACATTAGTTGAAGTAAAAAAGAAAAATAGTGAACGAAATCAGAAAGAAATATGGAGGATATACAGTTGTTGCTGCTTATGTTACTGGTCATAGCCAATCCCACTGATGAAGTAAGGCAGTTTAAGCAGACTTTAGTGCCTCTTGTTTCACTAGGGCCATCTAGGGCCAAGATAAAGTCTTAATTACTTATACGTCACAGCTCTTTTCATAAGGCGGACTTAATTCGTGCTTTTTATTCGCTCATCAACAGATCGTAATTTAGCCCATCACATACACGAAAACTTTTCACCGGTAGAGTTCGAGTTCATAACCTGAGGGATGCGAAAACAAGGCTATCAACGAGGCTATCTTAGACTAAACAAAAGACATGGCAATAAGTGATTTCTCACAAGCATAGTAAGATAAAGATTTAGTGAATTTTCAATACAGATATTTATGCTTTCTATGCATCTGCAAGTGTTCCAAAATAATATAATTCTGTAATAAAAATTATTTAAAAGATGAAAGTTTATAAGTCGAAATAGTTAGAAAGTGTCACATGTAATTCGGCATACCATACTTTCCATATGCGCAAGCCTGTTTCATTACTCAGAGCATACTTCTATTTATCTGCATTTTACCTTTCCACTTTCCTTTTAAACTGTTCTGGGTGAATCTTTCTAATAATTGGTGACTAATGGTGACTACATTTCTGTTTGGGGAAAATAGAAATTACTGTTACATATTTACCAACAAGAAACACCGATAACCTTGGGAATGTATTGAATTAATCTATATATCTCAGTTTAGTTAAACTAACGCTCCCGTTTGTAGCATCATTAGGGTTATTTTGAAAGGGATTTCGTAATTTTAAACCGCAGTTAGATGAAGAGGATGACACCGCAGTTGGCACCCCCTTTTTCCATCTCACACAGCCCATCAGCTGGAAAATGCTTGGCCTCGACTGGTGTTAGCATGCATCGGACTGGCTCAAACATCGGTTCTTCGGTGAAATCGAGTCTTAAAGTTCATCGGTTCGGAAGCCGATGAACTTTAAATTCGAGACCAGGCCACCGAATGACTTTCGAGACCAGTATACCACCACGAGACCAGTAGGTCACCAAAGGACTTTCGAGACCAGTATACCACCAAGAGACCTGTAGGCCACCGAAGGACTTTCATGGTATGTAAAATATTACTTGATGAAAAATAATGTCAATGAAAACAGCGAAGCAACTGCGAAATTGAAAAGAAATTGTCGGACATTTTTTGCAGACGCAAAATTCATGACTAATAAAGGTATGAGAATATAAATTTTTCATACCATCTCATTGTGTGAATGTGAAAAGAATATTTTTTTTTTCAAATATCAGGAGAAAGAAACAGTTTGGTATCAGAGACAACTGATGCAAATAATATCTGTTATTAGGATTTACAAATGACTTAGCTTTAATTTTATAATTATGGGCAAAATGAAGATAAAATATTTATGAAAGTAAAAATCGCTTTTGAAATATAAATGGGTTAAAAAGGATCCCCCTTATATTTTTTATGATTTCACTTTTTTTATTTTTAGACTCCTTAATCTCTATCGATTTTTATAAGAGTGAAACTACCTTTCACCTACTCTTTATTCGTGTTTCATTTATGTTTTTTAAGCACACTGTATCAATCCTGTATACTGGAAAAGAGTAAAATACCCCTTATAGACTGACTTTATTCATGTTTGATTTACATTTTTTAAACACCTTTTATCAATGGTGGATAAATTTGGAAATATTGCGCATGGCAAAAAAATGCAATTTTGCAGCAAGAATGACAAAAATACTGTGAGTACTACAGCCAAGGTCCTGATAGTCAAAAATGTGAGTAATTAATGGAGCAGATTGCTTTTGAATATATAGAAAAAATATTAAAAGGAATACTGAATTTCATCTTCAGTGGAGATATTTCCTCAACGAAAAACATCACACACTGATACTGTGCATAAAATTACTGCATAACACACTGATACTGTGCATAATTAACAAAAACCATTGTAAAAGCTCCATTTCAACCTCGCTCTTAAGTAAAAGTTTTGTTTCGTTTTTTTTTTTTTTTTTTTGTATTTTTTTACTTAACAGTATCAAGAATTTATTCAAATTAGGGAATTGATAGTGAAATGTAATTTAACATGCATGATTGACAAAAATATTCCTTGCAGAAGATTCCCACTAAATCGGAACGGTAAAAAATGATAATGTGAACTAATGATGAAAACGGAAGATAATCTAAAATCAATTAATCATTGACACTTTAAACTCATGCTAATATATTTGCAAATCTACACCAGAATTCATCAACCCTTTTAGAGGAAATATCTCTTAAAGGAATTAAGGAAATTTTATTTAAAAAATTGATATAGTGGCTTAAAGAAAAAAAATTTCATTTTCTGCAAATGATATTAATTTTAATTAAAGGGTTGGTACAAATTAGTTTTCGCTTAGAAGTTTGGAATGCATTTCTACATTCTCAGTTTGTGTCAATTGTTTCCTTTTCTATTACGTATCATCTCTCTTTGCTCAGCTTTTGAAATTGGTCTCCAGGCAATGATACTATTCATACATTTAAAAAATTCGTGTTTAAGGGGTTCTAGTCATTTTGTTATTTTAGGTCTAATATTCAGCATAAAATTTTAAAGCCCTCTTCATCTTCCTCAATGGCTCTAAACTTCCTATAATGGAATTTTAAATATTAATCAAGCATTTGGATTTTGGAATTTTAAATACATAAAAATAAAACATATTTACTGTATTACATATGATAAATTATTATTATGTAATTTTAATGTCATCGCTTTATTGATATTAATTTTTGTCTTCAAAACCTCAATTTCTTTGGATTTCCAGGTCATGAAAGTTCAATACTTAGACTAAAGTCAGTCCCTCTCCCTTTTTTATCATTCTTTTTTAATATTAATTTCTAATTTAGTCTAGTCTATTTGTGTTTTAGATGCAGCAATATTAGTTTGCTCTAAATACTCTGTATCTTCCTTTTAATAATAATTCCTAACATGAACTGTCAATTAAATCATGTTGATGTTTCCTTTCTGCTCTTTTTATAGCATAGCAAAATGCAAAATCAAAATCCACTTTGACTAAAATAAAGTAAGCTGGCAAACAGAAAATCTTTTAAAACAATGACTTTGATATTGCTTTCATGTATTTTCTGCGTTGATTTCTGGTTCTAATTTATATTTACGTTTTTATTACGAGTACAAAACAAACATTTAAAAACTTTACAATGACTAAGCGCACGTATCGTGGTCAAAATGTCCTCCATGTCGAGAGTTATACCACTAGGAATACTGGTTCAGTAACGATAGTTCTCTGAT
The DNA here is from genome assembly GCA_026543055.1 of Argiope trifasciata. NCBI lineage: Eukaryota > Metazoa > Arthropoda > Arachnida > Araneae > Araneidae > Argiope > Argiope trifasciata. The sequence continues at coordinate 1,773,321 of JAPMOQ010050131.1, forward strand.
CCAGTCTAAATTACGATTTGCGAATGAAATGTATGAATGAAGTCTGCCCCATTAAAAATGTTGTGACGCGTGAGTAGCTAAGTTGCACTCTTGTTCCTAAATGGTGCTACTGAGAAACAATAGGCGCAAATTTTAGGCTTAAAATTAGTGACTTAGTCAACAGGCTTGTCAATGACAATTGCCGTTAGAAACAACCACAATAATAATACCAACAAGGGATGGCTAGCCACTTGAAAGGCAACAAGTAGCTGCTTTGTTGTTTTGTCCTTCTTCATAATTCAAATTATCAGACCAGTATATACAGGAAAATCTTTTAGACTTCGTCTCTAATTCGTAAGACATTATATTTCAATTTTAATTATCTGTTCCTAATGAAAAAAACACTTATTTACATTGTGACTCGTATAGTGTCCCAACAACATTCAAAATCCATTTTTAATATTTCATTTGTCTTTAAAACTTCGAAAAAAAAAATTTCTTCCAATTACTCAAACAAAATATGATATCATCCGGCTATTAAAATCTTTAATATTCCTTGCAATAAAAACAAGTTCATTTTACTATATTTTGAACCTATCATATCTCAATAAACGCATTTAAACATAACGAGTAAAAAAACTATACTTTTCTGAAGACAAATTTTGCAGAATGCTAAAAAAAGGAAATTGATATAATGCTTAAGTACTTCTTAAGCACTTATATCAACCATTTCTAAAGCAAATGCTGTATTCAGGATGTTCATTAAACATCCTGAAAACATTAGAAAAGAGTTTTGAAAGGGAAACGAGCTTATCCTTAACAGCACATTTGGACATTGACATCAAACATCATTATCAAACATTGACATCAAGAACAAAACTGAAGGACGTTGAAACACCCTGTGCATTTTGAAATAAATCATTAGTATTGTTAGTTTAAGGCAAAACGTCAAAAACGAGAGCTATGAATTTCAGATATAATTTTAATTAATTAAGTAACTTAAAAAATTTAGTGGGGGAGTGACTATCTTAGATTTAAAAAAAAAAACATTTCTTTTGTGGAAGGAAAATGGTCAAAACAGCAAACAATAGTTTCAAACTATTGTGTATGTAAGCAGGAGAGATGATTGGTTAATATAGTTGAAGCAAATAAAAAATATATTCAAAAGTATTGTAAGCTAGCATAAAAAAACATTCTTTCCAAGATTTTGTAAATAAATATTTGATTTTCTACAAAATTCCTGAACAAAATAATAAAGCACTAATGATTTTATTGCAAAGAAGACATTTTATAATAGCATTTTTGAGAGATTTAATCCTCATGAGTTGTTTAATAGTTTTAAATTTTATGGCTATTTTTGTTTTTAACTCTTTGAACAAATGTTTAAGGTAGTCAAATTAAGTTATTTAAAGAATCCGTCGATTTAAACGTAAGTAAAAGTTGCTTCTTTTGCTTGAATCGGCATATTACTACATTTAAAATTTGAATTTTATGTTATATTTCAATTAAAAAAATAAGTCTGCGATGTTGTGCCAGAAATCTAGGTAAATCTTGTCACATGTTAAACCTAATATCGAAGGTCCAATAACTCATACAAAGTAGAGCATTACTACTCGCATGCCATTTCTTCCATCTGACCATAGCTCAAAATTAACCTATCCCAAATTTTGTGTCAGTCTGTGTTTTTATAAAAGATTAAATTATGGTAAAATTAAACTAAGCTTAAGCAGGATATTTTAATAAAGATTTATATTCAAATTTTATAAATTTCTAAAAAAATGTAAATAAGTTTTACAATTATGCTGCTTTATCGTTTTACTAAATGAGTTTAAATTCACACATATAATGACGATACTAATTGCATTTTTTTTATCTGTACATAATTGGTGCTATATAAGCGAGAGTAAATTGTAAGATTAAAATCAAAGTAAATGAATGAAGTTTCAATCTTTATCATGTTATGAGGTTTTTGGTTAGAAGTTCAGCGTTCTTTTGACTTATTTTAATTTTTCTTGAAAACACTTTTTAGAACGATAGTTATAAACTTTAGTCAAATTTTGAGAGACAAATCTTCTATAAAAATATTTTCAAAGCGTAATTAACTTAGATCTTAATTTTTGACAGCATAATAAATTGAATTATAAAATAAATTGTTGTAATTATTTTCATCATCAAATTTGCCATTAGTGGAGTAATATAAAATATGATCTTTATGCCGTAAAACTAAATTAAACCATATGATAGATGAATTTTAATTCTTCTAGAAGTGATGTCTTTCGTTATATGTTTGCGTATGTATGTTTTTTTTTTTTTCGAAAAAATGTGGAAATATTGTACAATTTTATCAATTCCTGCTCTTTTCTCTTAGTGTGTTATCACATTTCTAAATATGCCTAAATATGCAGCTAATACAAAAACCAATATAAAAAATTAAAACTATGGGGAAAAATAGTAATTCACTCTAAAGAAGAACAAAAAAAAGTTAAATACCAAATTCCAGTAAAAAAAATTCGGAAAGTATTTCAAGTATCACTTGGAAAAATTGATTTTTTTCCTTGTCAAATAATAAATTTTTCTACTTCACTTTCTGAGTAGAAAAGTCTGTTACGATTCAGAACACAGATGAGTTTTTGAAAAATAAAACAAACTTGAAAAGAGTAGATACGAATAAAAAGCCCGATGCTTTGAAAAAAATTATCCTTAATTATAATTTCATTATTATGCATTTAAATTACTAAAGATAATAACACACTATATTAATGTATACCAAGATAAAAAGCCAATACTAAAAAAAGAAGTGGAATTATCCAGGAATCCTGTCTTTAAACAAAACTGTTTCATTTAAGCATTAAAAAAATCTTAATTTGCAAGGCCACTCAGCTAAGACAGAACTACTATGTTAAAACATATTTAAAGTAAAAAGAAATATTGATAAATAACACAAAATATAAATTTGATTAGAATAAATCTTCACTTCCTTTCTTTTACAAATTAAAGATAATAACCCACTTTCAAGGGGAAAAAATGAAAAAAGAATTTAGAACTTGAGTTTTTGAAAAATTAATTAATGTCTAAATTAAAAGTAATATTTTTGCCGCGATTGCTTGAGGTTTGAAAAAACTGTTCTAAACTTTTTAACAAGAAAATGAAACATCAATTTAAATTTAAAATTTTTCATTTTTTAAAATATTAGCTATTTACTTGTAAGTTAAAAAATATATCGCATCCAATTCAAACTTATATTTTTTTAATCCTAAATAAACAGTCAAAAAAGGACAAAGAAAACTTGGGACATCGGCTTTTTTATTCGATTCAAATAGATATTTTTTTAATAAATGGCTTGAAAAGATTGAAAGTTAAAAGAAAGTGAATGTGTTTTAGAAAAAAAAAATCCATTTTTGTGAATAATAGAAACTTTGACAGTCTTCTTACCAGTGGATTTATTTATTTTCCCACTTTTTCAAATTCTTAAAATTCTTTTTATATTATGTCTCCACAATTCTAACTTTCAAGTTAAAAACTTTATTAGTTCCTTCATAGTGACTTTTTTTTTGCACGTATTTACAAAATTTGTAATTAGTTATTAATTAAGTCATTCACAGAGTCATTAATTAAGTCAAAATCATATTAATTTAAAAGGCAAAAATTATTTAAATCCTCCTAGGGCCTTAAGACCTTTTTATTTTTTTGTATTATTTGAAATGACAGTAAATGCCCAAAATAGAAAATTGCATCTAATTAAGAGATACAACAAATTCGTAAAACAGAGGGTTAAGAATAAATAATATATTCTTTTCTTCCCATTATTTAAGGAATTTTATTTGCTATCTCTTCTTTCATTTCTATTATTGTTACGCTACATATCTACTGGTTTAATACACTTAAAATACAGTAGAGCACATGCCATAGCTCATAAAATTATCTCAGAATTCTTCAAATAGCGTATTAAAGTAAGCTGTACTTATAGTTAAAAAAACAGTTATTTTAGAAAATCTGGGCAATGCATAGTTATCATTATGCATTTTAATCTCTATAATGCGATTTACATTTCGTCAGAGATGAAAAATCCTATGTTTAAAGAACACCGATTCACGAGGCAAGAAACGTGTTTCATGTACTTCACCCCAAAACCAGTGCAATAGAACAACATGAATAGAGTTTTTTTTTTCTGGATTGTTCAAAGTCAGTTCGTAGTGGGTTTTATATGGGAAATTCAACGTATGGCCCTAGGACATCTCAAACAACTTGCTTAAGAAGACATAACTCTGGAATATTAATCTCTTGAATGTTAAGGCCAGAACACAAAGAACAATTTTGCAAGCTCCTTAGCAAAACAAGGTACTGTAAAGAAGTGGAACATAAAGCAATGTTCTCTTTTTCAGGGTTAAATGTTGCAACTGGTGGTATTCTCTCTCTCTCTCTCTCTCTCTCTCTCTCTCTTTTTACTTTATCACGGTCGATGAATGATTGATGTCTAAATTCATTTGGAAATGTTATTTAGCTGATATTTGACATTTTTGAGGATGTATACAAGGTGTCTCAAAATCCTTGACCGCGGCTTTTGATCATAATAATATCGATCTTAGATATATACTGTAAATTACAAAGTGGCGTAAAAAAAGGGGTAAAAGTAAAGTTTAAAGTACGGACCCTCGCCAAACTGCCGCCAAATTCAACAAAATTTGCCAATTGTCCTCCATTTTGGATTGCTCCAAAATGGCGCTATTACATCCATGTGAAAAAAATTTTAATTCAAAAAATTAAGGAAGGAAAAATTAGTCTTTAAAACAGATAATGGTCTTATAAAGGGAAGAAATTAATACATTGTAACGCAAAATAAGACAAAATTTTCATGAAATTCAACGAATTACTTAGCCCAATAGGGTAAAAGTAAGGTTAAGGGTTACCATAGGATAGCCACCGGTCATGCAGGGTTGCCATATTTGGCAATATATCGCCAAGAAAAATTCAAATTTGGCGCCGTACTTTAAACTTTTCTTAGCCCAAAAAAGGTGGAAAATGTTATGAAGTCGATTAAAATTTTCAGAGGATTAAACTTTAAAAAATATATAATTTAAATATTTGTACAGACCCTGTACAATAAAAAGTCCCAATGAGTAAAATGTGCTCCATCCTCTAATACGGTAGGATGTAAAATTTCAGAATCTTATCAGGAAAATTCTCAATGATATGTTAAAACAAAGCTGGTGAAGGGTCAATCACAAATTAAAATGCAAATGTTTACAGCTTCAGTGCAGATGAAACGACGTAGGAATGGATCATAAGGATATTAAATATGCTTCATATCTTTAGTTTTAAATACAAATTTTAAAATCTATGTTTCACTGAAAAATATTTTAAAATTTTATTTCATAAATTACGTAATATAACTTTAAAAAGGAAAACAATCAGTGAACTGTTAAAAATACTTAATCTTAAGAACATCTTTAAAACATCTTAATCTAATAATCCCACTTAAACTTGTAATCTTTCATAGAAGTAATATCTCCTTATGTAATGTTTCCTTTATGTTATTTTTCAAGTTATTATTTCTACAAATTTTTAATACTTTTGAACCAACAAATAGCAAAATTGCTATTTATTCAATCTTTACTTTCTTTTTTAATATTTATACGACCCCTAAAACACGAACATCCTTCAGGATTTTTCCTCTTTGCAAACTCATATCCAAGCCTCGAAAAGTGGTTTAAATCAGCATTTATGCAGTTTCATATCTTTGAGGCGTTTTGTCATAAAATGCTGAAATTTTGTACATGACCTTATTAGAGGATGGGGCACATCTTACTCAGTATGAATTTTTTTGTACGAGATCCATACAAAAATTTAAATTTTGTTTTTTTAAGATTAATCCCCTGACATTTTTAATCAATTTCAAAAAATTTTGCACCTTTTTTTACGCAACTTAGCAATTTGCAGTATATGTCTATAATTAATATTTAAAGAATAAAAGTCGAGGTCAAGTTTTTTGAGACACTCTGTATATCTTGGATGTATCTGAGTTCACAACTCACAATAAATGTTTCATGTTTTCAGTGAAGACTTTCAGTTGACTTTCAGAAAAGGAAATGATGTTTTATTTTGATAATGGAATCCTCATTTTGTGATAGAAGTAATCATCTTGTTTTTAAAAAAATATTTGCCACTAAACACAAAAACTTTAAGAATAGGTAAGGGAATGGCTGTCTGTCTTCATGAGGAGATTTCGAAACATGATAGAAACATCTAAATTTATTCAATAAACAAGTTAATAATGTTTTTGATTGATTCTTAATTTTGTAAGAAAAAGTCCGATTTATTTTAAAGGCGAGTTTTCCATTTTGTGACAAGCAGGGGTTGTTTTGTAAAAACTGTTTCCCTTGATATGTTATGAAACTGAAAATTAATTTATTATTCAATATTTAAAAAATACTTGGGAAAAAATTATCATTTTTTACACGTTTGGATTAACAAGTAATATTTAAAGCTTTCATGCATATTTTTTTTTTCATTTTATCACTTGCTTCAATTAAAATGACCTGCTTCTTTAGGCTCCAATTTAAGATTCGTTAAATATTAAGAGGGACAAAAAATCAAGGCCAGACAATGAATTATAATTATCTTAGACATCTAGTTCTTTTATTTATACAAAAAGGTAGTACATTTTATAAATATAAGGAAAACTAACAATATTTAAAAATTTGCAACTCTACACTGCCATCATGTGAAAAACTGTAAGAGTATTTATTGCATGTGATAAAAATTTGGAAGTAGAATTCTTCATAATTTATATATTAAATATTAGAATTATTTTTTTAATTCTGAATTAAAAATTCTTTCTTTTTGGGAGAAAACTGGACAATCTCAGACACTCTATTCAAAACTAAGACAAATCCGAAACAGCCATTTGTCTCGAATGTCAGATTTGATAATGCTACAATAGCCTTGAAATTTCTAATGGATTCACTACGGACTCATTTCTGAAATAAAATTTCCCTTTTTCAGAGTCTGACATATAAAATAAATTTATCCTCAAAAGTCATACAACGTTAACAAGTTTGTTTTTGTTATCTTCATTCAACATCCTTTCGCACTTTTGTGCAAACTAACCTAAAGGTTGCAGCAGTCATGAATTTTTATTTCCAAATAACACGTTGTATTAAACTATCTCCACTACTTGCTCTCATAAAAAGTAAATACAAAAGTCGAATGGAAAACATAGAGTGAAAGTTGAAATAGTGAGTTTCAAATCGGAGTTAATAATTTAAATTTTTAAGAGAATTATAACATCTCAATATTTCATGAGTAATATTAACAATAATATTGATAACATCTCATAAATATTTAATAATATTATTCACATCTCATAAATATTTAATAATATTATTAACATCTCATATATATTTAACAATATTATTGTTACTCTTAGTTTTTAAATAAAAATTAAAAGTAACAATAATATCGTAAATTAATATTACTTTTAACTTCTATTTTAAAATTTAAAAATAACAATGCATTATCCGATATATTGTCATTCTTACTTTCGGGTTTTTAATTTAAAATCTGTATTGAAGTATTATAATCATTGAGGCGGAAACATCAATGGCTGGATACCGCCAAACTCTATCAAAGATTGGCTATCTATGATATGAAAGATTTAGGTTTAGGTTTAGTTACATTAACGTCCCTTTGCAATAACACTGGGGCTACTTTGGGAAGGACATTGCCAATTTGAAACGTGGTCACACGAAGAGGATGACACATGAGATGCCGCCCCCCACCAGCGAAAGTACGTTCGGAAAGTACGTAATGTGCAACAGATCCCCTTACATTTCTTCTTTGATGTAATCGGGTACCGAACCTGAAACCCTCCTGTTTCGAAGGCGAGACCATACTACCAGGCCACCACGACCCAGGAACCAAATGATAATACTTTCTTTAAATCATATCTCAAGGGAGGAGGACATTTCAGATATTATCTTTGTCATCAAAATACAATTAAAGATTAGAGAACATTTATAAAACAATAGCTCAAAATTTGATAAGAATAGTGTATTTTAAATACTAAACCCTTTACCTAATTTTTTTTTTAAATCTAGCAGTTTTATAGATTCTGTGTTATTTGTATTAATTCGTACAGACAGATAGATTTTCTGTTAATAGATTTCTAACCAAATTTGACAGAAATTTACAATTCTGATTGTAAATCCATCTACTAAATTTCATCCATCGTGCACAAAGCATTTTTGAGTTATCGGATTCACAAATAGAGAGACAGACTGACGTAATGCGAAAAATGTGTTTTTTGAACTCCGGAAGTTCTGAAAAGTAGAGATTCTCTTAAATCTCGAGTTCGAATTTATTGATGATTGCAATACTTTATTTATACTTCTTATACAAGAAAATAAAAAAGTCATTTGTAAAATTTATTCGGCCTTGGATAGAATCCAATATGATAAGAAGAAATGCAATGAAAAAAGAAACAGAAACGAGCTTAATGTACCGAAAACATTGCGTAACATTTAAATTCTGATTATTTAGTTATGATACATTCTTTATTTGAATGTTTGCGGTTCTAGCATAAGTGCAGAGTCTGCCGTTGTTTTTTAAGACAGCTCAGAAACCTTTATTGGCTGTCAAGAAAGATTGAGAAAGAGGCAATTATAGAACCACTAGAAGCTAATTATGTAGTTTATAGTTTTGCTCGTTAACGCCACTTTCCTCGTCTTTTGATAAAAAGAATTGCTTCAGTTTGGGTATTTCTAATTTGAAGTAGTTACTCAGTTAGTTCCATTTACATTTCCGAAACCACAACATTTATTTCGTTGAATTTGCGTAACTCTGTAGCACTAATTTAAGAAAAAGAATGTCCTATAAATTCAGGATGAATGTGAAATCACTGAAACAATTAAAGAAACAAATATTTCACAATTAAGGAAACAAATTTATTCAATACTAGCCACCTTTGGCGACCAGCTGGTTCGCCATGAGTAAAGCGTTCTAAAATGTTCAATTAAATCACATATTCATTAGCCTTGAAGTAATTTCGGGCATTGATTGATCTGAAATTAATATTTTCTTTAAGATGATGGACGGAAAGTTCTAAAAGTACTCCTTTTCCTAATAATATTCTTTAATTTTATAAATCAGTCAATTTTAACCATCGGTTATGCTTCCAAAATTTTTTTAAAAAATTTCGATGATGTTTGCCAAAATATTAAATATGTTTTTTAAAGAAAGCGAGAAAGGGAAAAAAAGTATTGAATTAATGATACAGATATTGCAAACGATTACTTAAATATGCCATTAAGTCGGGATTTCAATGCATATCTTGTCTAAATTCAATCAGGTTTACCGTAAATAAAGAAGATTTATTAAGTTAATGATATAGATATTGCAAACGATTGTAGAAACCTTTGCCTTGCATTTATTTTTTAAAGAAAATATCACATTTTATATTTCTTTTATTTTATCCAGTCACGTGCTGAAAGTTGCATTTCTGTAGATTTATTTTGCGATGATAATTTTTTTATTTGAACTTCCGGCATTCTTTTATTTTATCTAGTCACGTGCTAAAAAAACATGGTTAAAATATTTCTTTGAAAATTCGTTAAAAATAGAAACTTAAGTTATACATTAAAACACTGATACCATTAGGAGGCTAATTTTTTAATCTTTAAATTGATGTAAAAATCATGTTTATGCGATCATATTTTCGGAAGTTATAGCGGAAAAACGTCAAAATTTCGCTTAAATTTTAATTAATTCAAATTCTAATTAAAAATTCGAAAAAAGGGCTCCGAGGTGCACATTCCGGACCTTCAAAGTATACATGTACCAAATTTGGTAGCTATACGTCCAACGGTCTGGCCTGTAGAGAGCCAACACACACACACACACACACATTGAGCTTTATTATAAGTATAGATTAAAATATGAAAAATGTGTAGGCTATTTCCACTTGACTGTTTACTTTTTAGTTCACTTTAAAAATTGTCGCTCTAAGGATATGATGATGCTGGCATGTCCGCGTTACAACAGAAAAGAGGGTGCAGTAGTTTTTAAGGGTATAGACCCCTTGACCACTCGAGAGCAGAAGTCTGACTTCAAGCTCATATGAATATGACACATTCGCTCGCTCAACCCCTTTTTATATCGGAATTCTTTCACACACCTCATAGATAGAATACAGAGTGAAGAATAACCATGCCCAAACCAGGACTAACCCGAGAAGATCTAACTGGGACTCCCAGATCATGGGGAAGACGACGCACTGCCCTTAAGCCAAGACACTAGCATTTCAAGGATCAAACAAATTATACCCAAAAATATTGATTTTTTCAAAATCTAACTACAAACTACCAATGCACAGTTGGAAGGAAGTTCATACCAATGTCCCTTTTTCATTTTTATTAACAATTATTATCATTGTAAAAGTTAATAACATGCTTAGTTTACATGAATTTAACTAAACATGATCTTCCTCGTCACTTTTAGCGATCATTATTTGCACATAAAAATCAGAGTATTAAAAAAATTGATTAATTAATGTAACTGTTGGTAATTTGCAAATATTTCAAAGATCATTTACAGATATTACGTTCTATAGATGTTCTTAAAAATTAAGATGAAGCATTCTTAAATTATAGCAGTAAATAAAGAGATTCAAACCACAAGAAAACTTCGCCATTAAAACTAATTGCTGAAAGTATATAATCTGTTCAGAATGCAATATTTTATTCATTATATAATACTCACATTTCGTTTTTTAACGTCATCAAATAATTGTCTATGCTTAACACGAATGATTTGTCACCTCCTTGAAAGATGCAAATGTATTCGAAGTATTCTTTTTTATTTAATATTGTCATAATGTCACGCCAATTATACATCTTCAAAAACATGACGCAATAGGTGAAAAGAATTTCCGATTTAGCAGGATTGAGGCTATACGAAATGTCATAATCACACCCAAAGGATAAACAGTTACGTTAGTTTTATCGCCTTATTTTGCTTTTTTTAACTTTCGTCTCTTTCTTTTCTCTTTTTACCTTAATCTTCCTCAATCATACATGTAAAGCAACCACTACATTGTCATTGACATATACTGGAATCTCAGAGTTTTCTACAGTATTATTACTCATTTGAGTATACATTAATAATTCCGGCACGATTTTTCTACGTTTTCACTTTCTCTTATATGAAGAGTTCAAAGTAAAAATATTGTGATTGTCAAAAAAATTCGATTTCGAGATCTCAATTGATACCTACATTTGAGATCTATCTCCCCATTATTTTAAAAACCACTTTTGGAATAATTTCTTTCTATCGGTTAGTGTATTAACAAAAAAAAACATAATTAGTTAATAAGTTACCCAAACCCTTGCTATGAATTAACTAATTATTCATAATTAGTTAATCCGCAATAAATTAGATTTATTAGATCTGTTCACGGTCTCAAATATCAAATTATAGATTTCAATCAAATATTTTAACAAAATCAGATGGTAGCAGAATCAAATATTCTAACAAAATTAAAGCTTGGACTGGCTATCGACGTTTAAAGAAATATAGCTTCTTTCCTTTTGAAAGAACACTGAATCTGCCTTCTTCTGATTTGGAGCTCCATTCTTTGGGTTCTCGGGAGCTTGAGATTCCTGCCCTCGTCAGAACTCTGGCTCTGAAGATTATCGATAGTATTCCTCGATCTTCTTTAAAGATATACCCTGATGGTAGCTGAGACGAAGGGGGGATTTCTAATACTGAAATTTATATTCCTAGTCCTACAGGTGCTTTGGAGTTCAGGTATCAAAAGCCCTAATTTTTGTTCAATTTTTAGTTTAGAACTGGAAGACAATTGTAGTTCATAGTTCAGGTAGAGAATCATTTTCAAGACATTTCGATCTTAGCTGACAGTCGCGCTTCAATTTAGCATCTCTCTAATTGGGATGTTGTTTTAGACTAGACTATCTGGACATTTTATAACAACTTGACGGATTTTCACCCGATCATGCCATACATTTTCAAAAGATCCCTTCATATGTTGGGGTTGAAGGCAATGAAAATGCCAACTCCTTAGCCAGGTCTGCCGATGAAGAGGGTACAAGTCATTGTGGGAAGTCATATCACGGACTTCCGATCCCCTCGTAGGCACACGGAAAGATTATTGACTGATCGGACCACCGTTACAGCAACATTGGTGGGAACTGTGGTTGAGTCTTAATGGCCATCACCTGGCACTGTACAACCTTAAACTTTGGAAATACCTTCCGTCATTTATGGGAGGATCAGACCCACACCTTTATTGTACTCACCGGGTTGGCGAGATCTAACCACAATACCGGAAACATCTCATTCTGAGTTACGGGGTGCCCTAACCTGGGGATTAGTCATTTTGGGAAGCTCATCTTTAGTGAGATTTCTTCCCTGGTAAAAATAGAATTGGACAAGCTTTCGAAGACCTCTCCCAACCACTTATAGTATTTTGCAAAAAATACGGGTGTGTCCTTCCAGCTTAGACTCAGATCTCATCAAACTGCTTTCTCTTATTTCTTGTCTGGCTGTACAAGAGCTTTGACTTTTCGGCGGAGTTAAAAAAATATACCCTGAGTGCCACTGGTGTGCAGCAGACATGACCTCCCCTGCACATATTTTAATTTGTTTGGGTTTAACGAAGACGAAGTTCTCCGAGATCCTCATTTGTTTTTAGACTCTTTAGGAGCTTTCGGATTCATTGGACCTAGTCCAGCTAGATTATTCCGAGATTAGTGACAACAAAATCTGTGCAAATCTGTGTGTCAATCCTTCTGTCCTGGAATAGAGCATTCCTGAGTACATAAGCATGGTAAGAGAAATTAGAAAATCGATTTATTCATCAGTAATATATCTTTAATTTTTTTTTTTACGAAATTTGCTGGGGTTTTTTTATTTCTTAAAATTGTCCTTTTGCATGTATAAGGGAATGATAATTCGAAAAAACGATAAATTGTACTGATGAAATTTGAATATGAAAATTGAATTTCATATTTAAAATGTATTATTTTGTTTTCTGTTATTACAGATTCATAACGAATTCCAAATCCAAGCGGCCAAAGGTAAGTAGTCAAAAACTGATTTATTGTTTATATACTAATACCCTTTTATTCCCTATACCGGAAAAATTGTGCCTATTCTGCAAGTCTAAAAAATGTCATTTTCTTTAATCAACATGAAAAATTAAGGTGTAATTACTTGTTGATTATTTATAATCTCAGAATTAATACATAAAATGTCTTTAAGCAATTTGTGCATTTATTGATGTCTTTGCTTTTGAAATTAAATAACATTTATCACTCTAAAGACGATGTAAACTGAAATGTACTCAAAATACTTTTTGTATTGTGTTGAGACTTATCTCACTATATGAGCCCCGTGGCAGTTATCTGTGAACAAATTAAGCGTAGTGAGCTTCTCTTGTGTTTTAAGTAACGCCAAATAGGGCCATTAGTACGAAATAGCTACTTCAGGCATCACATTCGCTTGCACTACCCCTTTTTACAAAGGATCATCCACACACCTCAAAGGAAGAGCACAGAGTAAAGAACAATCGTGCCCAACTGGGACTCGCACTCTGGATGCCCTCATCAAGGGAAAGACGTGCTACCCCTAAGGCATGACGCCGACATTTTTTTGTTCTAATATTTATATCTACTAAATTCTAATACAATATATTTTGTTCCTTCTTGTATTTGAAAACATTTACTTTTACTTATGTATTAAGACGTGTTTATTGAATCAATATAAGGGTGAGAAGAAAGTTGAAAGGAGGTAATATTTGTATTTAATATTAATGTGAGCTCGGATTATGCACAATTTTTGAAGCAGTAAAACCTGCGAATAACTCTTAGTATTTTTGAAAAATATATTAACTCGCAATAAAATACTTTAGAGCACTTTTTTATTTAGTGTAGAGGGCCTACACATTAAATTATGACGAATAAATGGAAAATTTATGATCTTAAAATTTGTTAATTGTCTATTTTGCAAAATAATGATCATTTTTTATTTTAAAATGTTTTTTTTTCATTTGTTATTAAATAATTTGATAACATTTTGGGATTAACAACGGTAGATGATTTCAGTCCCATTTAATGACATTAGTTAAATATTCTTCATGCCACTCCTGAAAGATTTTTTTGTAGCTTGAATTAGCGGTAGAAGCAAATACACAAATTTGAGTTAAAATAGTACGATTCAAAAGATACGATATGCACACACGCTTTGATAAAACAGCTGAATGGAAAATTATCTAATGGGGTGGAAATCAAGATGGATCAATGAAGAAGAATTTTGGAAATAAGATCATCATCCGACTCTAACCCTTTAGAGAAATAGGAACGTATAAAAGTAGTAGCCTAGGTATACTGAAATGAACTATATATGTATATATTTACACGTGATATTTGAGAGAAAAGCATTGCGAATTCAACACTGTACCAATGCATTCATTTATAGAATCGAAAATTAGTCAACCTCCATTATGTTATTCAACAATGTATTTTTTATGTGGTAATTGAATTTGTAAAAATGTTGTATCAAAATTCTTGTCATAATTTATTGATTTATTTTTAATGAATATCACAAGATGGTAATAATTTGGTATTTTATATATTTATAAATTATCCGCTTTTTTAAAAGTCCCCTTTAATCCCCTTTCTTTTTATCCTCATTAAGATAACATTTAAGGAAATATTTAATTCTACAAGCTGAATGTGTTTGAAATGCTAAGAACTTTTTAATTGGTGCTTAAAAACTTCGTTTTTTCCAAGGAGTATTGCTCTGACAAGTTCTTTACTCACACTTTCATTAAAGGCGTATTCAACATAAATATATGCGAATACTTTTAATTTGTGTCCTTAACTGTGTGAACATCGTTTTCGCATTACGAAATTAGTATAATGTTCGATATTTAAACGTACTTAGAACAATGAGAATTTTGTAATTATGTTCATATTAAATAACTCGTAAGATTTGCCATCAAGGCAAAAGGAAGTACAAGGCTATCTCAGCATATTATGAATATCCATCACTTGGCATCATTTGGCATTATTTTTAATCTAATTTTTCGGGAGGAATGGAAAGCTGGGTTAAATCAAAAAGAATGATTAAGGAAAGCTGAAATAAATTAGATTAAAATAAACCTTACTAATTGGGAGTACTTCACATTTTCTACTTATTTTCGGGTAAAAAGATATTATTCAAAGAGAGAATAATATAATCATTATCAGACGTGATATAACATTCTGGCCAATAACACAGCATATTTCTCTTGAAAGTTGAAAATTACATTTTTGAAATTATATTTGTGAAAACTCTTGCTAAAAACGTGCTTGTTGGTTGAAGTGTGGTATGTGGCTTCTGCCAAATTTGTCAATTTGGTAGAAGACCAAATCAAATTTTAAATTAAAAAACTTGCTATCAGTCTGAGTGTAATTTCAAAATGCAAAGATTAATTTTGATAAAACATGGTGCATATTTTTAGCATTTAAAATATATCTTAGTATCAGATTTTCAGTCAAACAAATTAAGAGTTTGAGCGTCTATCGATAAAGTTTATCGGTAAGTACGGTTATTCAAAAGCGAACGATATAGATGATAAAAATCGATAAAAATGAAATCCGATATAAATTTTCTACAAAAAATTGAAGTTCCGTGTAAAATTTTAATTTCATTCAGTTGAAAAAAAATATAGTCCAAAATACACACTTGGTTTGGTGCGATGAAGCACCAAACATTCTCTCTGTAAATGAACATTCGCGGCATTCATAGCCTTACCTAAAGTTCTAGTTTTATTTCTTGCGTGAAGGAGGATAACACCTTTATTAGAGCGTATATGAGAAAGTTTTAGTGAGATGACTCATGTTAATTACAGTTTAAGCATGTTACTGTTGATTACAATCTATATATGTTATAATCTATATCAGCTGTATACGCAAAAAATGACATCGTTTTTTTTCTGATCAGTGGTTACTTAGTCATCATTTATACATCATTCTGAAATATATTCTTTTTTAGCTTTTAAATTAATTCCAAAAATTAAAAAAGATTATCAATTTAAACTCAACTTATTATAAAATACAAACTTTTATATTTAGGGGAAAATATCATTTTTTTTACAAGTGATGGAGGATAACGCCCTTATTAGAGTTTATGTGAGAAATATTTCATAAGATCACACACGCAAATTATGATTCATGCCTGTTACTGTTGATTAAAGTCTATATATGTTATAATCTATATCAGCTGTATATGCAAGAAATGACATAATTTTTTCCTTAGTGATTATTCATCCATCATTTGTACATCATATTGAAATCTAGACTTTATAAATCATTCTAAAAACTAAACAAGATTATTAATTTAAACTCATGAACTTATTATAAAATACAAAAATTTTCACAGTTGGTTTGTTTGTCTGTGTGTGTATTCGAAGGGAATTTCTATAGACTACAAATTTATTAAACACAGGAAAAGATTTTGTTTATTGTTGTTTTTCTGGAAACATAAAAGCTATTGTTATTTTATTATTTGCCTTATTAAATAAATCAAATATAATAAATCATATATCAATAACTGAAATAGCGTCTTCGAAAATCTATCTGTTGATAGAAAGATATATTATCTTTAATAATTAAATTACTTGTGCATATTTAGTTGAGTTATATTAACGTCCCGTATTAAAGCAGTACTAGAGCTATTTTTAGACGGACCTTGTAATTTTGAACCACAGTCAAATGTCGAGGGTGACACCTAAACTGAAACTCCCCTCTTCAAATGTCCACACCACTCTAGCTTGGGCAGGCAGATTTAACATGCAACAGGCCCCCTTACTCGACGGTTCTTCGGTAGAATCGGGTCTCGAACCTGAGCCCTACGGCTCACGAGCCGAGACCTTACCACCAGGCCACCACCGCTCTTAGCGACAACATGAAAGGGGATATACTTTAGAAAAATTAATATATCTTTCAATCAAACAATTATCACCTCATTATTTATTAATTATAATAAAAAAATTTATTTTATTCTAAAATTTTGATTTAATATTCGAAATATACAGGGTGCCCATTATACTTGAAACCCAATAATTTATTTATAATTCCTTAGGGATAAGTTTAAAGAAAACTTTAAATGACTTAATAAATTATATTTTACATTCTTTAAGTCTATAAATTGATGGAAATGCTATAAAATTAAATCAAATTAATCTCATGGTTAGACATATTTAAAAAGTATGTTCGATATTCTAACAATTTAAACAAAAACAGTTCTCTTGTTCTGATATTAAAACTGGGGTTTGGGTTACTGCAAGCCATTTCAAAGGTTTTCTTAAAGAAAATCATCATATCAACGGGCTCTATTTCCAAAAGGCAACCATCGGGACTGAGTATGAAAATGGTTTAGTTATAATGATATCTTTTAATCATATTTTTGATGCAGTTCAAAGAAAAAAAAATGACCTTTTTCTTCACAAGAATAAAACGTCATTTAAAATTTCTGAAGAACATCGTTGAAGATTTGTTGTATTCATTTGACATTTTCATTAGAATCATTTTCAAGTTTTTTTAATTTTTTTGAATAACTTTATTGACTTTATATATTCTTTCAGACTTTCCTTATTTGCTAAATTTCTGTAATAGATAAGAAATTGAATAATTATCCCAAAATTACTTTGTTGAAAAGTTTTGGCTTCTATTTTATCTTATAGCATTGTCCTAGCATTTCATTATTTGACTTTTTAACAAAAACACTTCAAATGATCGATGTAAAATGTAGTTATTGACCTTATGACCACTTACATTGATTTTCTAATGTCTTAAAAGCTGTCGTTTTAATTTGTTTTCATTTCAGACTAATGTAGGCCTTTATAAATGTTTCAATGTCATTTTCAAGGTAAAATGTTCTGTGTGTGGTGGATTTTTTTTTTTTTTTCAATTTCTCAAGTACGAAGTATGTTTTGAAAATTCGAACATCAGATTTCGATGTTGTCCGAAACCCAGAGCTCTTTGTATTTAAAAAAATAAATTTTTAAATTATGCTATTATTTCTGACTGCCCATTCGTGTATATATGAACACGATAATTCAATTTTCTGTTAACTAAATAAATCTTGCTGCTAATTAGATAAATTTTAAAATCTAGATTTTAAATTTCAGCACTGAATGATAACTATCAGAAATAAATATTCAATTTTCATCACTATAAAATGAAATTTCACAAATAAGATACCATATTTACAAAGAGTATGAGTTTTTAATATACCTGAGATCTTGAAAGAGATTTTTCCATGCTACCATTTGAGAGATGTCAATGTATGTACGTAATTATTGGGAAATCAAATAAATTTTTACTTAGAACCACATGTAATGCTATCTATTTTGACTCTGTAGATAAAAAAAATGTTTTTCACTCAAAAGGAATGAAGCAACAACACGTTTTAAAATCAGTAAAGGGATGCAGATTAACAAACCAAAACATGATAAAAACTTGTCAGAGGCAGATGGATTATATTGCATTTGTATTTACGTCTCTTCTTGTCTTTTCTTTCCAGTTTTGGGGATAGGAAAGTGTCAAATTATATTCTTACAGGAAAAAAAACAGTCACTGCAAAACTTCAATAGGTAGAACAACTACTAGCAGAGTAAACACATCTTCCTCTTTATTCTATTCTATGCTTTATGCGATACTGGAAATGGATAAGTATTAATATAATATTTCAGCATTATAATTTTCTTTCAAGGCCGAGGTAGCATGGATGTAAGGGCGTTGCAATCGCATCTCTTGGATTGTGAGTTCGAACCCCGCATGCCGAAGACTCTTCTTGTATATGGTAGCTGCTGCACGTATAAATTTGTCGTAGCCCCAAAATCCTCTAAGTCGAGACAATACCACTGGGGCTACTGGATCAGAGGTTATCGTTCTCTAATTCAGGTCTAAATTGAGATCTATGAATAAGTAAACAAAATTTACTCTTGTCCGTTGGTGGAACTACTGAAAGAGAATACACAAAATTTGGCTCAAAATTGTTGACTTCGACAGTCTACTACAAGTTCAACAACAATAATTTCTTCCTTTTTCAATAATATGTTATTGGTGAAATATTACTAAATTTCTAATAATTTAGTTCATAACTGAAATTAATAAAACATCGGATTCATTCACTTAGTTATTTGAAAAAGAAATGCACTGCGTGTCATATCATTAATGTATTTATGTAAACAAGCGGGTGTAGTTTACAGGAAAGTTTCTCTCAAACTCTCTAATAAGTTCATTTGTAAGTTATTAACCTCAAGTCATTAACTAATAATAGTTATGAAAGAGTTTATTTCCGATGTTCATGATTTTACGTAAGAATTTTTTTTTCTTTTTTATTTATTCTTTTTGCAAAAATAAGATATTTTTGGATTTTTTTATGCCTAACAAACCATTACATATTACTGATTTGCCCAGCTGTCACATTTTGCAATATTTCTAATGATATAATATGACCTATTGATAGCAGATGGCCAAATAAGGGATCCAAATGATATGAGAAGTCGGTCTTGTAAATAAAATGCTTGTTCTTTTGCCAGAGCCAGGCCTGGATTTTGAATAAAATATAGGGTAGAGTTTGGCTTTAGCTCCTTTTTAGTATTTTTGATTTTATTCTAATGCTTTTTTAAATACCAAGAGCTAATCCAGTATGTCGTCAAGATAAACTGTACCATTGCTCCTAATAATAACTGTTCCAAACAATCTTAGTGATGAAGAGAAGTTCCTTATTCATGAGAATTTAACTTGTTGATAATGATCTGGATCTTTCATTTGATAAGCCACTTTTCATTTAGTTTGAGATGTTTGGAAAGTTTGCTAAAAATGAGTGGCAAGTATATGGTAAAACTAAACCACCAATTACTCTTTCAACAGCCCTGGCCTTGAAATGATGATAAATGTTTATTTTACTAAAGAGAATAAATATGCTCGTTAATGACAAATAAATAATTCTATTAGATAAACTAATAAAAGGGTGACTTTCCAATAATTTTTATTTTTTAGTTTCACTAAATCATAAGTTTCTGCGTTTGCTTTTCTGAATTCCTCATTTATCCTTTTACATCTAGGAAAATCAAACATTTACAAATAGAATGTATCCAAATGTTTAAAAGTTTGTTTCTGCTTCTTTAGCTAATTGTTTTTTTGTTAGAACATAAAGTAATTATCTTTTTATCCTGAAAAATTCGAAGAATTGTTCGAGATATACTTTATTCCATAAAACATCAAAGTTTGCATTGCGAAAAGCTTGGTACCGTATATCTGACTGATCAAGGAAAATTGAAGTTCCCGATTTTTGAAGAAACTTCTTCAAGAGTTTATCTTTGAAGAGCTTGTTTTGTTGTTCGGATAAATAAAAGAATAGAAGTGGAGAATCAAACCGAATCATCTAGAAGATTCGTCTTGATAGGGAAGTCTTCATTTCATGATGTGGATTCACCGAGTTATTATAAATAACGATACTATCATTTAATATTCTTAGGAAAGAAAAAGTTATTATTGTTATTTTGTAAATCAGCACGCGATTCCAACACGTGATTGCCTTTTTTATTTTCTATAAAAAACTGAAAGCACTAATTATTGGATATAACGGTATAATAATACGTTCAGTTGAAGTAATTTTTAAATATTTTTATTGGAGAGGTGATTATGATCATTTAAATAGTAATACTGAAGGAATTTTTAATCCTGATTATTTTTCCTCTAATAAAAAGAAAATGTTCAGAATACAAATAAGAAAGTTATTATTATCTGAGTTTCATACATTTTGAGAATTAATTTTGTAAATTTAAAAATCATCAACAGAATTTAATAAATTAAAAAACAAGCATGCTTTTGTAGCATTTTATAATTTGAGCACATTTAAATAGCCTCTTATGATTTTTATTGCATATTTAGAGATGAATAAATTAAATATTAAATATATGTCGAAAATCCATTTGTCAAATATTCGTAAAATATATGTCAAAAGTTCAAAAGATATATGTCAAATGTTCAAAAAGTACTAGAATTCCAAAAAGATTTCTGAATTTTTAACATGACATTAACAACCTTAAAACTTCATGTGATTTGTGAACGATGCATAAGAAGCCTTTTAACAGTACAAGCTTTTTTTTTCTAAAAATATAAAACTGAAATAATAATATTAATTTTCAGAAAATATAAAACAAAGAAATTACATTGCTTCAGTAATAAACACAGTTGAAATTTTTTTATATAAAATGAAAAACCTATTTCATTACAAAGTTTTAGAATTGTTTCCACTTATGTTAATTACTTTATTTCAATTTTAGGTATTTCCTCGTTTCTTACCCGAACCAGATCATATTTGCTAAAATTGATATGTTAATGACATTAACACCGATAAATTTTTTTATTGAAAGGCAATGTCTGAAAATGAGAAATTTCCTCGTGAATTTTTCTTTCTCTTATATAAAATTTTAAAAAGAAAGTATTATAATTGTCAAGAAGTTCCATCTTGAGAATTTGAAGTATTACTGTATTTCCTAGATAAACAGACATTATTTTGGCGATTTGTGGGCACAATAATAGCTCAATGATAAAACGAATTACATGCATAAGATTCCATATTTTATCTTTTTAATAAATTTTCAGAATTTCGTCAAATTTTAAGAGAAATTATTTTGAGTGAACTCTGTTTTTCATCTTTCCATATCATGGACAAAGAATAATTTTAAAAAAATTCAAACCGCTAAATAGGTGAAGTCCAGAATCTAGATTTAACAAAAAATGGTATATTTGCTTTGAATTCTAAATCCAATCCTTCAAATGGTTAAGCAGCCTTCGGTTTACATATTTTATACTGTATGAAAGCGATAAGTCGATAAATTAATTCAGTGATTTCTGAAGCATATAAGTGGATTTCTGAATGAACTTGTCATGTTTGTTTTAGATGCATCTCGCCCAAAATTGAAGGCAAAAAAGTCAATGAACCAGAAGGCCTTTCGAAGATAGCGAAATTGTTATCGAATGGGAAAGACCCATTATCTGTACTACCATGTGACCAGCCTAAAATCGTTCTTTATAACATCCTTGATTTGTTCTGGATAAATTTGTCAAATTTTGCATTGAGGCCTTTGCCGAGTTCTAGACCACTTATATATATGAATATATTTTCTCAGTTTCACTTTTTAAAAAAATATAATTATAGAAACAAACCGAATTCTGAAATGACTTGAAGGCTGAAATTGTCAAATTTAATCCAGATATTGGTTCTTTTGTGGGGAACAAATAATGTGAAAAATCCTAATTGAGTTGTTATAGCTTTGTTATTGTTTCATTTTGAGTCTTGACTGCTTTTTTATGAATTTTCCTATATTATGGTAGCTAAATAATTCGTATGGGTGTTCTTTTTGGGGAACAAATAATGTAAAAAACAATCCTTTTGAGATTTGTTTGTTAGTTTCTTTCAGAATCTTGATCACTTTCTGATTTTTTATACTAGTTAGCTAAATTATAATACTACAGATTCATACTTCGTAAACATTACTTTATCAAATTTTTTATAATAAACTTTATTAAGAACTAATATATACCAACAAATATATATGTATATAATATATTAGTTGGTATACCTTAAATTATTATTTATACAACACGTTGACCCCACAGCGAAAAAGATGATGCAGTTGGAACTTGATATTAAGTTCTGTCATCAAGATTATAGGTCAGCAATAAATTTTGGGACAGAAGCTGAGGAAAAAAACCATGTCGTGTTGATGTATAAGATAATCGAAATATCGACATTTCCCCCTGATCAAACACAGACGTACCATGTCTCATGGATTTGGGGGGATATAATGAGATAATATTAATCAGTTTATTTTTTCGTTTTACCCTTAATCCGTATTATTGAGCAAGGCAAATACACCCGTAAGATTTTTAATAACCTCTAATTCAGCCCATTTGTGAAGCGTGATATATTCTTGTTGACTTTTTTTTATCCTGAACACACATGACGGAAAAAAATTGAGGTGAAATCCACATTGGAGCAAATAGTCGCGCTTAATGAATAATACTCCATAGTTTATTAGTTAAATTTTCATTATTTTGAACAAGTACATATTGATAAATTTTCCTAAAAAATGTGGGCTTTCTCTGGCTTTAACACATATCTCAAATTTTTTTCAATGTTTATTTTATTTTTCTTTATTTCTTTTCTATGTGAAAAAAATGGTGTACAGGATTTTGATTATAAAATTTTCTAAGGAAAGAGGTATAACCACAATGACTGCGTAATTTCGGACAACAAGAATGTTCAGGATTTCAAATATTAAATTTTCTAAGAAGGGAGGTATACCCACACTGATTACTCCACTCCGCCTAATTAAGGCTTTCGATTGAAATCTGATTGACCAAACCGCCAGGACAGAAACTCGGGCGGGAACTATGCTTGAATCCTAAAAGCCATTGCTAACCATGGTACAAACCTTCCCTTGGGAGGCATATTCCATCATCGGTAATAGGTAGCAATCCTCCTACCATTTCTGTACCCACCATGATATCGAGAACCAACCACCGAATCGGCAGCTTCGGTCCTCGTTACTGTTGTTTGTTTTTTTCGAATTGGCTACTTGTGAACTGAAACTATTCAAAGGTTGCCATTATTCAAACTTCTCCCCTGCTAGTTCACTACAACAGATATCTTCCTTGTATTTCAGTACTAAAGGTTGCATTTTTACATGCTGCCTAAAGTTCATTGGAGAGAATAGGTAGAATTTAAAAGTTGACACTTGAAATTTTCTTGAAGCATTTTGTGCTTCTGCAGCTCTTTCTTAATTCCATTTATAAAATAGTCAAATAATGCCAAAAATTCAACAATTCAAAAAGTATTCTCTTGTATTGCTGGGTTTTAAGTTACATTTTTAACTCTGTCTTTTGACAAATTACAATTTTTCAAGATCTAAAAAATATCTGCTTTGAATATCTATATATCATTATTTCTCATATCGTTCAGGATATCTATTACTTGTTCGATAAATTGTTCAAATTTGTTTACGTAAATGTGCCAAACTCAAGCGGCATATTTACTTTTGAAAATGGAAATTTTATTACTCTAGAACTATAATTTGGCGAGATTTACATATTTTTAGGTTTTTATCAATGTTGGATTGTTTTAAAATTTAGATAATTTTATGAAAACAAATCCAAGACTTAAGAAATAAAAATATATTTTATTTAAATAAAAGTAAAAAACTAATGTATTGAAGATTTTTGACTATGCCCAAACTAGTCTACTCTTTAATACTTTCATCCATTTGTGAAAATGTTAAAAGAAATAATGAAAATAAAATTAGCAGCAAAATAGAAAAATTTCTATGGCGCGTAATTTATATTACAAGAAGTAGTAAATATATAATTATCTCAATTTAGCAGTAATGAAATCATGCTTAATTTCTTATATGCATTTGGATGCTAAACTGGGACAGAAAAATTTACAGGCATTTTATGTGTGAATTATTAAAATGTAGTGGCTCTGTAGTTAAAATTATTAATTTCGATATATCAACAACATTTGCTGTACTTGGATCGTGAAGTTATAAAGGCTTCAGGTTTTTACAGCTATTTTTTTAAACTCATTTTGATTAGAGCGAAATTTAAAATTTTGATAATAAATAGAATGTAAAAATTCCTATAGTATTTGACTGCACAAATTTAATGCATAAATAATTATGCATAGTCATTAAATTGCCTTTCTGAGCTACAAACAGCAACGCCAGGACTGATATATAAGCATTTCGAGAAAATCTCTAAATTTCATAATTTTGAGAACCAATTTAAGCTCAATTATAGAGGGTTTATTTGCTTATTTTCAAAATCATTTTATGAATTTTAATATTCATATGTTCTTCTACTGTTTAGTTAATTCAATTAAAAGAATATTAAGCACATCCCGGATATGTATTTTAGGAACTTTCCAAAACATTTTACAATTTTTTTTCAAACTACATAAGCATAACTTCATAAAGCACAGCCTATGATTTTGATTTTGAAACTGCATAAAGCATTACTGTATAAATATCAACAATATGACGGTTATTTGTAAACTTTATAAAAAATTCATGAATGTTAAGAATTTTATTTTGCTTATCGTGTTTATTTTAATGACCATATTCTGTATTCTCATATTCAAGCATTTTTTACTGTTTTGTTAATTTTCTTAACTAGAATATTAAACACATGCTGAAAATTTATATTAGAGAATTTCCAAAAATTTGTACAATTCTTTGCATAAAGTTGCAATAATTGTATATATAAATTGTGTTGTTTCATTTTGAAACTGAATAAAGTATATCTATTGATTTTAAATTCTATTTAGAATTTTCTATTTTGATTTTAAAACTGAATAAAGCAGAGCATGTACATTACAATTAACAACAAGATAGTTATCTGTAAAGCTAATAAAAAAGTTCGTCAATGCTCAGAACCACGTTTATTGTTTTTATTAACCTGTACATGATCATATTGTGTATTTTCAAATTTATGTATTATTTATTGTTTAGTTAATTTTCTTAACCAGAATATAAAGTAAATTCTGAAACTGAATAAAATATCATATATGCTGTCGGATTTCGAAACTGTATAAAACATAACCACATATTGCAATAAACAATATGGTGGTTATTTATAAACCTTATAAAAAAACTGGTGCACTTTAAGAATCATATTTTATTTAAGGTGCTAATTTTCATGATCATGTATCTTTTCATCTTTATGTATTATTTACCATTTAGTTTATTTTCTTAACTAAAGTATTAAGCATATCCCGAATATGGATATTAGAAACTTCCCAAGAATTTATACATTTTTTTTGTAATTGCATAAAATATAACCTGTGTTTTTTCATTTTGAAACAACATAAAGTGTTATGTCGTATTGAAATCAACAATATAATAGCTATAACAACGTTAAAAAAAATGAGTTACGAGCTTCACGAAAGAAATCGTGAATGCTGCAAGAATTTTAACCTTTTGCTTCAATATTAACTCGATTTATCCTAACATAAACAAATCCTACGCAAACTGTACCTAAGAAAAATGAGTCCTCCACAACCATTTCATCGCTTTCGCTTGGAACATTCTTCGCATCTGGGAAGAAATTCCTCACGTGTGAGTGCCGGACGCACGTGTGTCCCTTCAAGGCTCTGTTTTTGGCCGAATCCCATGCCTCTCTTTCCTCGGCCGTGATAGACATCTAGAAGTAAGAATATCCGTTGAAACCTGGAAAAAAGATCGTGATAATCATTCAGCTTAATCGTTTATTTCCTTGTTTGTAGCGTTTTGCCTGTTTCTCAGGCAGCATCAACGTCAGGGCGACCTTAAAAGTCCTGTTCTGCGCTGACATAAACAAAACAAGTTGCAAAACAGCAAAAAAAAAGAAACTGTTAAAAGTGATTACCGATCATTCATTCCATTGACCAATATTCAGATTGGTTCTCCTGAAGCGATGTGGGTGGTTGTTCCAGAGTGTCGTCATGTTAAGTGTACTGGGTTCAGATGATGCAATTTTAGATGTAGAATTTTGGTGCATTTATCTGATTTGTAATAAGGCAGAATTTTTTAATTCTTTCCAGATCCGTTATCCAAAATAGTTTTTTTCTTCCTTGTCCACAAATGGAAACTACTGCCTTAAGAAAAATGTGTGTTCGGTTTCGGACAATCGGTCAAACATAATCCCGATAAATATCCCGATGATGGCTTCACGTCTATGTGTATGACGTAAAGTAAGAATGACAAGGGAGATAGAGATGCTTTGGACACCATGCTGAAAGGTTCCAAGCATTAGTGCAAGCTATCTTAAGCCAAACTTAGTGGAGGAACGAAAAAAACTGATAACATACCTTTTGGTATAGTTATGCCTTTGATAAACCAAAGTACCATTTCCTGAGTGCGACTGGCAGTCTATAGGTTAAAAGCTATCTTCTTTATAACTAGAATAGATAGAACTTGTCTAGAATCTAGATTACTTCCTTTTATTTGTTTATCAGTCCTAAATCCTGTAGCCAGTTCGTTTCTTTCCCTTTACAGTATTTTTAATAAAAATGAACAATATATATGAAAAATTGTGCTCATTTTCCATATTTTTGTGAAACCAATTTTGGTCATAAAAATAATAATTAACAAAATCTTAAAGCATATTGTTGTTTTGTAAAAGTTAGTCATTGAATTATTATTTTACCCTAATTAATTCATCCTGTGTTTTTATATTTTAAATATTTGTTGAGTAAAAAAAAATCTTCATTTTCTAGAACAACTCAAAAATTATTTTAATATTATTAATTATTCATTAATAATTCATTAATAATTCATTCATTCTTCATTTTAATATTATAATTCTTCATTATCAAGAATAACTCAAAAATATTTTTAATACACAGTATAAATAAATTTTATACTGTGAAAATCTTAATTATTTCAAAATTATTTTAATTTAAAAAATAATTGAATTCATAATAATTATTATAGTCGTCAAAATAAATTGAAGCATAATATTCTAGCCTCTTTTATTCATTTCTCCTGCATGTTTACTTGGTAATATCTTCTTTATATCTAACATTAAATATGCAGCTTTGAAATCTTTCAAAAATAATATTTTCGAAAAATGATTGAAAATAGAATGGAAATCCCAAATGAGCTCAAATCTGTTTTTAAACTAAAAGTTCACTATTAATCTATCAGTTTGTTAGATACAAACTACTGAAAACATCATTTGAGGAGCATTGCGCAAGTAACGTATTTTATAAAAAATAGAGGGGTTTTTTTTTTTTTTTTGATTATGTATTTTTTTTCATATATTTCAGCACAAACACTGCTTCTAATCTTTCTTCTACAATTCTGGAAAAAAAATGCACGTTTCCCTCTTTTTTTTTTTTTTTTTTTTTTTGCATAGTCATGTAAATATGCATGTATGCTTTCTTGGAAAAAAACAATAAGGACCAGAAATTAATCCTCATCAAAAATTTTACAAAAAGTCGAAAATCAACTTTCGAATACTTTAAAAAGATGGCAACATTAATTTGACAGTGAACCAAATTTTCCTTTCATTAAAAAAAATATATGTATATCCAAAACTTTTTTCGTTTATTTCGGCTGATTTATTCTTCGTATTACTGTTTTATTAATAAACAAGTATAAAATTATGTAAACAGCAGAATTTAGTAATAGTATAAATTAAATTACAAATCGAATAACTGCTTATATAAATTATTTATTATATTCATCTAGATCTGCCATAATGCCACAATTTCAATTTTCTCAAGATATTTAAAGCTAATATAATAATTCTAAGTATGTTGTGATGTGAAATGTATAAACAGATAAAAGAAATACAGTAGAATCAGTTTTGAAGATAATTATTTATATTGTTTTATTTTTAAGAATACCAGAATTCTGAAGTTGTGTTGATGTAGTAAATAGTGTTGATGTTGTGTTGATGTAATAAATAGTGTTGATATTGTTTGAATTTATAAAGAGAATCTTACTATAATAATTTAAAATCCTCCTTTAGTTTTATTTATCTCTCAGTCATGATTAATATATTTCTGTTACCATGAGTTTTTGTGTTTCCTTATTCAAATTGCCTGTACAGAAACAGAAATATAATGATTTTTCCAAAGAACTGTCTTGCATTAACTACATTTTAGTAATTAATAATACAAACTATAGCAACAATAATTATGATATAATAATTATAATACCTTGTAATAAAAATTAATTTACATTTTCTGTTTTACAACAAAGTACGATTGATCCTTAAATCCGTAAAGTTCTTATCTATCGCAAAAAAAGTCAGAAATTATAGCTCAAACAATAAGTTCAATAAAGATACAAATCATTATACACACAATAGTGGAAAATTATGTTTCTCTACATAAAAACACTGTGAAAGAAAAGAAAACGTGTCTGTTATACGATACATTGACTCTTAATAGGGATATTTTAACCCTCAAACAAATTGATGAGAATTTAAGATGAAAATACGTAAAATGGTATTTTATCAAATCCATCTATATCTCGAAATCTATTGAACCTCAGTTAAATCTAACCAAATGAAAATAACCATACAACCTTGAAGTATTTAAAGTATTCTAATGATATTACGTCATGAATTCTGCTTCGCTCAACTTAACTTCCTCTCATCGTGATAAATCTATTATTTCAGATGCATAGTTAAAACAACGTGAGTGGCCTTTCCAATGCTTTCTTACAAACTCTCAAATAAAAGTATTATCCCCTTTACACGCATAAAAGTTTAGACCTTACGGTAATATCACATATGTCTTGCATGGAAGTGTATAACAATAGTTCGGAATTATAGATCGTTCGAATGAATTCAAATTTTTATTAAATCTATTATGTGAGATTGGATGGAGAAGGGTGTTTTTCTTGCCATTAATCTCTAACATGTGATTAATATACAAGTAACTGAAAATGGTATTTGTATTGCTATTTTTTAAGACCAATTAAAACCAAAAATTTGGCATAAAATGGCATTAGGAATTTCAATATCGAACCAAAAGTTCAATACAGGTATTCGGTGTTTTCTAGATCTTAATATCAGGATGCCGGTTTTAATACTAGTAGTGAAATTTTTAGTTTGGTTCAGTTTAGTTACATTAATGTCCCGTTTTAAAGCAACACGAGGGCTATTTTGGGACGGACCTCGTAATTTTGAATCACGGTCAGGTGACGAGGACGACACCTGAACTGGCACCCCCCTCTCTACACCACACGGGAGGACGTTTGGCCTGACAGATTTAACGTGCAAGAGACCCCCTCACACGACGGCTCTTTGGTAGAATCGAATCTCGAACCCACCGGTTCCAAAGCCGAGACCTTACCACCGGGCCACCACGGCCCCTTGAAAACTTTAGAGAAAGAAAGAAAACGCAGGTGTTTCTTTGTTTTATTTGCTGTAATGTATACATCTCAAGAAACCTTCATTGTTGGTTGTAAACAATTTCTACTTTCATCTTTCCTCTTACCCCTATTTTGTCGAATTAAAGCCATCTTAACGCAAGCTCAAAAGCGCAGACGGTTTCAGAATCCGTTGTCAAACAGTATTTTATAAGTTTTCTTGATTGTACGATACAACTTAATGTTGCCAGTTAGAGGGACATAAAAACATAAATTTAACTATTTTTCTTTGTTGACGACTCCTGAACATATAATGGAAACAATTTTAAAAATTTCCAGTAAGTACCGAAGTATTTAAGTTCGGGAACACTGGTTTTACAAAACTGTACAAATGGCTAAAAATACCGGTATTTGGTAACCCGGTATGCCGGTACTGCAATCCCTAAATGGCAAAGGTAGTCAGACGATTACATTCCAAATTTCTTATTTTTAAAGTCGCTGTGTTTTTAAATATTTGCAAAACTTATATATCTAACATACATGAGAAAAAATACAGTTATTACGTGTATATAAAAAAGGAGTGAAAGACGGTCATTCCATTGATAGATCAGATGCAAAATTTTATAAGAATTTGCATAATAAATAAGAAACCTGTGCATCTAATTTGATCTATATATCACTTTGTGTTTTGTAGTTAATAAATTTACTTGTACATGAACAACAAATCGGAACAGTATTTCCTCGAGTATAAAATCCGTTTAAAATCTGATTAAAATCTACAAATGCATAATTCCACGAACTTTCATGCAAATTCCGAGTACTAAATTTCATACGTCAAGCTCCAAACAATTTTAAATTATAGTACTTAGAGATAGACAGACATAATGCCAAAAATTTGTTTTCCAGTCTTAGGCAGGTCTGAAATTTGATTATTTAATCTTTTGACAATTATTATACTTTCACTTTGTATATTTCATATAGGAAAAATAAAAAATAAGGTTCTAATAATTAAAATAATCTCAACCTAATTTGATATAATCAAACACACAACAAAATAAAACTTGGATCGCAGATTTAAGATTAAATTTTGTCTTTGATATACACCTGCAGGAGTGATCTCCTAAAAACATTCTAGCATCTCTAGTAAAGTTTTTAACTCAGAGAGAACCTTCCATAGCATTGGCATACAATAGTTTAGAAATATTAAGCTTTGACTCAAATTAGCACTTTTACTGAACCTATCGTGTTATCCTTGGTGAAAATTTTAGTGGTCAATCCCTGGCATGCGATTGAAAGCACTCAAAAATGAAATTATCGTTTAGACTTATTCTTCTCAACAGATTGAAATAAAAATCTAACAGTAAACAATTCTTGTATTCACAAATTTTTATACCAAAGTTGATAAATTTAAATGATTACACTTTTGAGCTAACTTATTTACACGTTTCTGAAACTAACAGACTAACAGACGATTACCCCTAGGTTGATTTTATTCAAAATTTGATGGAAATGAACATTGTAGGTGGTAAGTCTGTGTTCCGAATTGTATTAATCTAGATCTCTTCATTTTTTATACAACATGTTAATTTATATTCGAGAAGCCGGCCAAACAGAATTTCTTGGAACAGATTTTGCTCCAAATATCGTTGAAATCTACAAATTTGATGTAAAACAAATCTACCAAACTTAATCAGTGAGGCTCAATTCGTCTTCGAATTAACTTTCATACAGACAGACAGACGGACCTATTCGAAAAATGCGTTCTTCCAACACAATTAAGTTTAAAACGTGGAGATTCGTCAGAATATTGAATTATAATTTCTTTTACTATTGAAATACTTTCTCTTCCTTTATATACAAGAAAGTATTAAAAGAATCATTTTTTTTAAATTGAAATTGTAACCTACAAATAAAAAGATGATTACAATCCAAAGCAAGATTTAAAAATTGAACAATCACGTGCTTTTTTTTTCTTCATTAAATCTGGAATATTCTTCTTCTAGAAACCTTGATGCCTGAAAAGAAATTTGTTGGCGAGCTGAAATGTAAATATACATTATTTCTTTTGTTTATTTATCTCTTTTTTCAATTATATTACAAAACTATTTCTCAAGGTAGCAAAAAACGCAATTTCGTTTCAAAAAGAAAGTCCTTTTCAGAATTTTATCCTAAAGAAATTATAAACTTTAACACATGAGGTAATTATGAAATCTTTTTTGTGTCTCGAACGTGACATAAACTAAAATAATTTCTTTTCTTCAGGAGTAAGATATATATGCTCTGTTTACAAATAAACTGAAACAGTTAAAATCTCGGAAGTTGCCTTTTGTTTATTTTTAAGTGACTCATATCTTTTCAAAAAAAAAATATTCTCTAATGCAGCTTTAAAAACTGAATGAGGTTACGAGAAAGAATAAAAAGAAGTTGCCTTTTTAAGAGGGTTGCAAGTTTTTCTCCGGGATATTTCGTAACTGTGTGTTTATCTCCCATCAAATTATTCCGACATTATTATCAGAAACAATAGTTCTGACACTTTCAGATCCATGCTGTTTACTTTATTAGTTTGTCTTTCTGCTTAAAAGAGATTAAAAAGATTATATATTTTTTTTTTCTTTTTTCTTTTCTTGTATGCGAAGTATACAAAAAGGAAAATATGTAACCTTCAAAAATGTTATTCAGAAAAATACATTTTTGATAATGAATCCATCTGTTTGTGAACACAATAACATAAGACTTTGAACTAGGTGGATGAAATTTGGTAAAAAGTCTTTAAAATAAAATCTTTTCTTTAACTTTATAAATAAATATTTTTAGAATTAAGTATGCCTATCTGTGAACACGATAACTTAAATATACTTGGAACTAGATGTTTGAAATTTTGTATACAGACTTTATAACAAATTTATAAATGTATATCAAATTTTAAACGAGAAGGGCCTAGATAACCTAGTTGCTAGGGGGTTTGACTCGCATTCCTTAGGTTGTGAGTTGAATCCCGCAGGCGAAAGAATCTCCACGTGTGTGGTGACTGGCGCGCGTATACATCTGTCGTGGAAACCAAGTCGAGAGTAATACTCTTGGGAATACTGGTTCAAAGATGTTTGTTGTCTGAGCAAGGTCTAGTTTACGATTTGTGGATGAGTGAATGAAATGTATGAATGAAGTCCGTCCCGTAAAAAGGGTTGTGACGCGTGAGTAGCTAAGTCGCACTCTTGGCCCTAGATGGAGCTACTGAAAATAAAAATAGAAAGAAATGCACAATTCGGGTTAAATCGCAATGGCTCTTTAGTCAGCGGACTTGTCAATGATAAATGCCGTAAGAAACAGCACAATACATATTTTAAATGAAATCTATCCCATGAGAATATGCTTGATTAGCTGTAAAATTCCACAATAACTAAGAAACAGAAAGAGCTAGATATATAAAAATTTAGCATCTAAGATATTGATCCCTATCGAATTTTGATTTAAATTTATTTGGAGATTGAATTTAATACACCAGTCAGTATTTTTACATGTATATAATACAATTCAAAATCGAAACAATTTAGATAAGTAAAATTAGATGGATGAAATTGATTCCCCATTTTAACATTAAAAGTATAGATTTTCATAGAATTTTTAGCTAAACCTCACAAAGGTTTGAGCGTCCATCAATCTGTACTTAAGCAAGCATGTAAAATAGATAACTCAAAAATTTGATAACTTAAATTTGGTTTGCAATCTTGTAATTACAACTTTAATTCTATGTTCAAATTTTAATTTCAATCAGTTTGAAACGCTAAAATTAAATATTTGATTTTCTGATACTTTCATAATGCATGTTAGGGATTAATCGTCAAAAGAATCGCTAAAGATCGATATTTCGTAGCACTTGTTCTCCAATGTTATAAAATCAATTCAAATGTATCAATTTTTTTATTATACTATTCTACAAATTTTTTAATTGTTTCTATGATTTTTGTATAAAAGTCAACCATTTTATTACTGTCTAAAGTTGTAGATCATTATTTTTAAAGAATGATTTTCATAAAGCCCGCGAAATCTGTCTGATAGAATGAAAGCATTTTTTTTTTTTTCGTCAAGATTGACTCTTTCAAAAATTATGTAGGTATGTATTTTAAAATTTTTCATGTTATCCCTTCCGTAGTAACAAGTATTTAAGGCAAATTCTAAAAAATATGCTCATATTTTTATTTAAAAAAACAAAAATATTTTTCAAATTTACAGAGATTATAAAAGCTAATTAAAATAAGCTATCAAAACCTAACGACTGTTTAATTTATAGATATTTTTAATAAAACATTAGAGAAAGTCTTATTATTTAAATGTAAAAAGCGGATGTTTGAATTTCCATTCTCTCCCCCTCATTCGAATACATGCTCAGATGCGAACTTAAATCCCTGCTTTGGCTAGTTAATTCAATAACTTAAGCAAATAAAATTACTGTTATGTGTTTTTGTTCATGTTAAACTGCAATTCAGTGCTAAAGTCCAATTTAAACATTTATTCAGTTTATTTCAAAACATTCAGTCAATATTGGGCAATTCTAAGGCATCACTTCTCTCTATGTCTAATATCTACGCAACCGACTACAAATGACGAAGTTTAAATTCTCAAATAAATTGTCAATGAATTTCTAGTTTTGAAACAAAAAAATCAATAGACTTTTTTCATTTCCATTCTTCTTGAGTGGAGAAAATCTTTGTATATCCATTCGTTTGAAAAAGATTATTCTTTGAAATTTGCTCCAAGATTCGACAACTTCTTGGGCCGCTGTAACCTGATGGTAAGACCACGCCTCTGGTCTTACCACCAGGCTATCAGGTTCGAGACCCGATTCCACAGAAGGACCATCGTGTAAGCGGATCTGGTGCACATTAAACCCATCTGAACCAAACGTCCTCAAGCTGATGTGGTTTGGAGAGGAGATGCCAGTTCAGATGTCGTTCTCGTCTGACCACAGTTTCAAAATTTCGAGAGCAGGCCCAAAATAACCCTAGCATTGCTTTGAAAAATGTGATGTTGGTATAACTAAAATAACTAAGAAATCACTAAATAATTCATTTTCCACATCAAATAAGTGAAATTTCAAATGACAGATAAGAGCTTTAATGTTTACTTTCAGCTGCATGTTTACCTTTTTGTTTTCAAATAGCAC
>JAPMOQ010050131.1:1808408-1823428 GCA_026543055.1 Argiope trifasciata
TGGTCACCAATGTTTAGTGGTAGTTACTGGCTTATTAAGATGTCACCACAAGTTCTTCTTTGGAATCAGGCTCCAAACCTGAAACCCTGCAGCTCAAGGAACAGCAGGCTATCTCAACCATTCACACACGCACGCACACACACACACACACACGCGGGCTATATTATATTATACTATTAATATTGCTTGAAAAAAGCTCAAGTCCTTGAAAAACAAAGGATCACTTTCAAATCCTGGAATCCTAACCCTTTAGCGTCTTACTTTTCCAATCATAGCATACGAGATAAAAAGATAATCTGTCTTTGATCTGGGTCGTATGGTTGGTATTAAATTTATAAAAATCTGAACACTGAGATTTTAAACCAATTGTTTGAATTATGTTCCTAAATTTCTTATAAAAGAATTTCATCACTTCTTGTACATAATATGACCCTCGAAAGAAAGAAATTGAAGTTAAAATTTTTAAAGTGTCTTATCCTTGGCCAAACAACTGTTCACACACGCACGCACGCACACACACACACAAGCGCGAGCGTCAGTGTGTGTGTGTGTGTGTGTGTTCGCGCGTGCATGCGTGTGTGTGTGTGTTTAACAAATTTGGAATCAAATACGTCGAGGTATTGTCTTTTTGTCGGTTTTTACTTTCACAAGCATGCAAAGGCCATTTGATTGTTCTGTAATAATTTTTTTGTAAGCATTAGGACTATCGCTTCTAAAGTTCAAATTCAATTTTCAGGTATTATTAATGGCATGACAGAAATTATACGCCAAAAAAATCGGCAATAATCGATTTCCTACGACTGATTTAGTAAAAAGATTAAATTTGCGTCGAAGATCAATATTTCGTCACTATTATTTGCCAATGATAAAAAAACATCCACGAATTTATATTTAGTCCAATTATTTATGCGGCATGAGAGAGATATAACACTGTTATTATAGAAAATACGAGAAACTTTTTGGAAGGTTTGGAATGAATTTACATACAAATATTCAAAATATTTGAGAAATTTTATATATTCTGTGAATTAACACGTGTCAAAAATTCAATCTGTTATTCATTTAGTATCATAGATATGCTCTTTACAATCCGTGAAATGAAAACAGACATTATATCTACTTAGGCAGAAGCTGAGCAAATAAGATGAGTCAGATTAATTTTTCAAAGAATTTGCTTTCAGTCAGTTCATGATTTTAGTATTATTTCAAAATCTTGGGTAAAGGTAGTAAAAATCACTTATTCATTCCATGCAAATTCGATATCTTCACACATCTATGATGTGGTTGTGGAAAAGCAAGCAGATTTAAAGAGTTGTGCCCTAAATATTAATTTCATTTTTAGAAACTGCATTTTCAAAGGCTGTCTTAACCAGCATCCTACTGGTTTCCATCTTTTATAATAGTTATTAGAAAAAAGTTAAATGATGAGAATAAAGTACTCTTAGTGATATATATTTCAAAAAGTTAGTCCAAAACTTTCAAATATATTTCACATATTTTACAATATGTGTCAATCATTGTTTTCAAAAAATTGGGCTATAATGTAAATTTTTTTAGAATGCTAGATATTATTACGTTTTGAAACTAATTATAAACTCTTTTAAATTGTAAAGCAAGTTATTATCCTGAATTGTCTACAGATGGCAGCACGATATTCTTTACACAACACAAAAAGGAAATTTTACTTCTTTTCCATTATTATATATATATATATTTATTTATATATCAGATGGTTGATGGGATGTCACCTGAAAGAAAACTAACTCTCGAGGGACACAACAGAAAAGAAAATGCCATAGTAATAAATAAAAGACAAAAATAATCATCGTCATTTGCATAAAAAAAGATTTAAGGATCCCGTAAAAACGATTATAGATGTATGGAAGCATCTACAAATTATAGTGACAAGATGATGTGCTCAAAACTGGATTCAATAAAATATCCATCATGAGTATGCTGATGCTTAGATAAACGGATATTCATGATTAACAGCCTGACTTGTATATTAACTGCTTTTTTTTATTCGTGATTTAATAAAAGTATAAATCATATCACAAAACAACTTTTATGCATCTTTAAAGCAAGTTAATAACCATCGAATCTCTTAAACTTTCTAAATAGTCAGAAAAGTTGCCATATAATTAATTACATTTTGTTGAAAATGATTTATTTTTCTTTTAAGTCTAATACCTGCTACTGAAGATTTAACATTTAAAAATTAAAAAGCTTCATTAAACTAAAGTTGTAAAAAAAATTGTAAAAAGTTGTAATAAATTTTTCTTTATGTAAAGTAACCTCATTTACATAAAGAAAAATTCTATTTCAACGTACTATTTAAATCGTCAGGGGGGTTTGCTTCATAAAAATAAAATTTTGCTTGAACTCTTTCAATGAATCTAAATCTTAATTTTAATTTCTATTAAATTTTCATTAATTAATTTTAAAAATCAAATTTAAGATAATTAAGTTTAATTTTTAATTAATTAATTATAAAAACAAAATTTAATTTAATTAATTTTTAAAAAATCAAACTTTAACTAATCGCTCATTAATGTTCAGTTGCGCTATATAAGTAATAAAATTTATCAAAATATTTATAATAATTAAGAGCCATTTCATTTATTATCAGGACCAACAATGTATTTGAAGTACTACTGATTATTGCTACACTTAAAACGATAGTAATCATACACATTTAGTACCAGTTATTTAAATGAATTTAAAAACTTCCTAAACAGGTGTTTATTAATTTAATGTAAAATTATCTGGGAAAAGAATGAAATGATATTGGAATTAAAAAAAGGCAAAAATATGAATATTCATTTATTATAAAAAATATCAATTTATCTAACGACAAACCATGCCAAGTTAATGATTTTTATACTATGTAGGCATCTCACTATCGCAGACAATAGAGAAATGATTTTTCTTCAATTACCTGATTCAGAACGAAACATAACAACAACACTAGCAATTTTACTTTGCTACTTACATTGTGGAATGTAATACAAATAAATTTCCAAAATAAGCAGCATTCTGAAACCACGCGTTATATAATAACTGTAATCTACGGCAGTAACCATTTATTTTGTGTTTTCGAATCAGTACATTTTCTCTAATAACAAAAATAATAGCACATCAAATTCAAGTAAGTTATGTAAGTAATGACAAATTGACTTCGGGCGGTTTTTTTTTTTTTTTTCTATAAAACGTTGCTTCTTAAAATGATAATATTTTTAACGCAGAGAAAAAGAACGTTATTATTTCCGCATTCGCCTTCTAACCAGAATTCAATTTGAATCGTGTCGCTAGGAGAGGCAGTTATTTATTTATTTTTTTAATTTTAAGGTGACGCAAAAAGCTCTTTTTATGATCATTTTTCATTGGTTCTATAAATGATTTTTTTTTCCTGATTCTAAAATTTTCTAAACAAAACTTTGCTGAAAATATTTTTCCTTTATTTAAAAAACTTAGTTGATGTAATTCATTCTAAGTTGCGAATCTTTAACTTCTGTTGCTCTGTTCTAGAATGACCCTTATCCAAAAAAATGCAAACAGGTTGCTTCAAATTTTATACTAAAATTTTTGAAAATTACACAAAATGATCGAAAAGAAAACAAATCAAATTTTTTACAGGAAAAATATCTTTTTTTGCTAGTTCGTAGTGTTATCTAAAAAATAATCGCCCATCACCATCTGTAACACGGAGTTTTGTTACTTCACTTATTAATTTTATATCACCTGTTGTATGGATATTTGTTACACCACTTATTAATTTTATGTCGACTTGTACATGGAGATTTGTTAATCCACTTGATTTTTTGACACCTTATACATTATACTCGTTGATTACACTCGTTGATTTTTTTATCACGAATGAGGATTTATTATTCTTATCAATAAATATTTTTCTTCTTTATTGTAAAATGTGAGCGAAATATTACGAGATATAAAATCAAATTTTGAAATATTTTGTGACGTCATGACGAAATCCCAAATCAAACTTGCATGTCTTAAATCGAGATTTTCCTTATATTAATCTCATATCCGTATATATTTCATATTCTGTTTACTCTTGGAAACTAAGAAGGCTTAATTGGAACTGTGTTAACACCAGTTTCATTGTCGATGAGGAAATAAAAATTTTATCTCGCATACGATTACAAGAAAATTTTGATAATCTTTTCCTCACATTTTCTGTAGAATTGTTTTTCACTTGACTAGCGATAGGTAAAAGATGTCATACGACCTTGTAGTTTTGTGTCCAGGTGTAGGGACATTGACATTTCTCTAGAACATTCTCATTTCAAAATGAAATAACATGAGTTTTGGGAATTAAAATTCTTAAAATTCTTGAGACGGTTAAGTCGAAGATAAGATAGGTTGTGGAAAGATTGTACTTCAAGATTTTAATCCTTCCACAGTATTCCCAGCATATGTATGGGGATTTTCGCTTATTTGATATTCTAAATAATTTTTCTCACAGTGCCTTGATACTCCGTAGATAAAATTTTTATTTTGTCTAACAATTCATTAAAACATATTATGTATATTACTTACACTCCAAATTTGGATTTTAAAAGGTCATATGATTAATTTTATCAAAAAATTATTAAATTATCAGTATCTTCTTTAAAGAAAATTTAAACACTTCGGATAGATTCCGGTAATTTTAAAATTTGTAATATTTTAATCAAATGGTCAGAAATACATAAAAACATTACATCATTCGATTGATGCTTCTTAATATTTTCACCTTCCTTAAATAAATTTAAGAATGTAGTTTGTTTTTTAATAGTAATGTGATTACAGTTGATAATCATTGGTTGTGGGCCATACTCGAAAAAGTGGTTCGAAAACACAAAATAAGAAACTAAACTCTTTTAAAGCAAATGTTACAAGAAAAATGAGGTAAAATATCTTCAGATACCACCAAAAATTGGTCATATTGGTTCACGACGTTCAGATATCATTATAAAACCCAAAAGACGTACAACTAAATGCTGACACTTTCTGTATTATGTGAGATATTACAAAAATTTCATTGGTGTACTCTTCTTCTTTTATACAGCCGACCACCCCGCCACCACTGAACGTGGTTTTTTGAGGCAAAAATCTGCGTATATTTATTTAAAATGCTTCTAAAAATTTTCAGTTTAGAGATTTATCTTTGATTTTCCTTTACTTTTACTCTAAATTAAACCATTTGTTATGAGTAAAAATAAAAACGTTTGCATATCTTGTTAGATACGACAAAAATACACCGTATTAATGTCCCTTCATCACTTTATTATTACGAAAGCAAAGCTACCTACCTAGAAGAAATTCGAATATATACACAACCACGATAACGATACAAACAATACGATACGATACAAATTATTACAGTTGCCAAAACAAAATACAGAAAAGTTGAACAAACAAATAATGAATAGATTAATTCCACATACACCCACCTTTGATAAATGGGCTTTATCAAACATTAAACAAATGTAAAATTTATAATCTGCAAGTCTAGAAGGAAGTTTCCTCTCTATACCACTTTTTGTGGAAGCTAGTTTCTGCTGTTTCTTCTGTATAGCAATTTCAGGTTCATTAGAGTTTACTTCGAGGCACTGTTCACCAACGTAATCCGTACCAGTACTCCCTGTTTCGACTTCTTCCACTCTCCCAGCTGAAGATTTGATCTCGAGTGGGATCAATCGCTGGACAGGTCGTAGAAACTCACCAGTACTTGTTTTGACTTTTGCCACTCGGATATGACCGTCTTTTCCAGGAAAAGTAGAAATGATACGTCCCATCGGCCAAAAAGTTCTTTTGATGTCCTCCTTTTCAACTAAGACTATTTCCCCGATTTCCAAAGACCGGCAGTTTTTATTTGTTTTGACCGGCAGTTTGTTTAAAATGAGTTAACCAAGATACTCTGATCTAAATCTTTTCCTTAAGTATTATCTCAGTTTTTGCAGGTATCGCAATCTTTTTGAGAGACTGATTTTATCTAGGTGGTCCAAATCAGGGACTCCCACCGTCTGAATGTCTTGTAGAAACATAGCTGGAGTTATAGAACGCAGATCAGCCGAGTCTTCGGAAATATAGGTTAAAGGACGTGAATTTATCACTGATTCACTATCACAAAGTAAAGTAATCAATTCTTCAAAAGAAAGGCAAGCATTGCCCAGGCCACGTCTTAGAAGTTTCTTGACAGCTTGCACTAAGCGTTCCCGAAATCCGCCCCACCAAGGTGCGGAAGGGAGATTAAATTTCCAATCTATGCCTTTTGCAGAGGCCTCTCTTTGAATCAGGCTAGCATCGAAGGTTTTAAGCAAGTTACAAGAACCAACGAAATTAGTGCCGTTATCACTGTACACAATTTTTGGACGTCCACGGCGAGCAATGAATCTTCGAAAACTTAGCAAAAAAGCTTCTGTAGATAGGGATTGGATCAGTTCAAGGTGCACAGCTCGGAATACCACACAAGTGTATAACACAATCCAACTCTTTTCTCCACCCCGAAGCATTAGGGGTCCAGCAAGATCCACACCGACGATCTCAAACACAGAAGCATCTCGAACTCTGTCCTCTGGCAACGGAACAGGAGGCGTTGACAAAGACTTTGCTTCATGCCTTCGACATCGTACACACTGCGAGATCACTTTGCGTACTGTTTTCTTTGCATTAATTATCCAGTACTTCTCTCGCAAGTGCAATAGCAAACTGTTTGATCCACAATGTAAATTTGTCACATGCTGTTCGTGAATTAGCAGTCTTACCAATTTGTGTTGGCTTGGTAGCAAAGTAGGAGTTTTAAAATCATCCAAGTCATCTCTCTCAGTAAGTTTTGTCTTAACTCGAATTAATCCGGACTCATCTTTGAAGAAAGAAATATTAAGATGTTTTAAATAATCTTCAGCAAATGATTCAGTTTGCACAATGCTGATTATTTTCCTTTCAGCTTTATCCATTTCTTTAGATGTTAGTTCTCCCTTAAGTCGCTCTGGCTTTGGTCTTGAAATATTGTGAAGAAATCTTTGTATCCACGCAACCATTCTTACAATTTTCTTGTAGCTTGAAAAGTAAGACAAAAGCCATGCATCCGATGTTCCATCGACTAGGCTTACAGCTGTAATTTTCTTTTCCATGAGAGTATCTTCATTAAATGATGGCTGAGACAGTGGCCATTCTTCCACATCTTTTCTGAGCCATTCAGGGCCCTCCCACCATCGAGATTTAATCAACTTCTTGACAGAGCACCCTCGTGAAGGTAGATCTGTTGGATTGCTTATCCCAGGGACATGTCTCCAGTCATTCACATTGGAAGGTTTTCTAATTTCT
Organism: Argiope trifasciata; assembly: GCA_026543055.1. NCBI lineage: Eukaryota > Metazoa > Arthropoda > Arachnida > Araneae > Araneidae > Argiope > Argiope trifasciata. The sequence goes on from JAPMOQ010050131.1 coordinate 1,815,741, forward strand.
TCCACTCGGTTTTTTACGAAAACATTCCATGGTTCATCATGCTGAATCCAGTATAAGGAATCAGTCCAATAGTATTCTTTTCCAATCTTGATTCCTAAATTCTTCTTCACAAATGAAGTTAGCCTAGCTCCTATAAGGCAGGCAAGTAGTTCCAGTCTCGGAATTGTTATTTTATGCAAAGGAGACACCTTTGATTTGGCCTGAAGTAGTTGTATTTCAGTTTCCGCTTCATTTGAAGATCTTAGAAAAATAGCAGTAGCATATGAAGACATTGAAGCATCACAAAAAATGTGAAGTGTATATAAATGTGCTCCGTCCAATGTTGCCATTCTGGGTATACGTAATGTTGACAACAAAGGCAGGTCTCTCATCCACTTCAAGAATTCCTTCTTTTCTTCCTCAGGTAATTCAGTATCCCAAGTTAATTTAGCCTTCCAGCTCTTCTGCTGTAATAACTTTGGGAGCAGCGTGAAAGGACAGCTAAACCCAATTGGATCAAATACTCTTTGTGCTACCGATAGAACATTTCTTCTAGTTACAGGAAGATCACCTAAACTTATATTCTTTATGTCGCAAAACAATGCATCTTTGACTTTGTCCCACAGAAGTCCTAAAACTTTTGTCGGTTCTGACTCTTGAGAGATCTGATTAAAATGTGAGTGTTCCCAACATCTCTAATCAAATTTAGCTTCAGCCATGATAGTCGTTGCCTTTTGGATAAAGGCGTACAGCTCTTCTTCAGAATCGATGGATGTCACACAATTATCGACATAAAAGGACGATCTCAGTTTATCGACAATTTCTTTGCCTTCATTGCAATGTCTCAAATGAAAATCCATGACAGCAGCAAGAAGAAATGGACTGCAATTAACTCCAAAAACAACACGACAATGTCGAAATATCTTCACTTCATTTTGTTGTTTGTCTCGCCACCAAAGGAAACGTAAGCAGTCTTGGTCTTCTTCTCGCACAGAAATTTGAAGAAAAGCAGCATTGATATCGGCAATTACGCCAAAACTTTTCTCTCTGAACTTAAGCAAGACAGAAGGGATCAATTCCAGCAAGTTAGGTCCTTTGGCTAAACAATCATTGAGAGAAGGGTGTCCTTTTGTCCGAAAAGAGGCATCAAAAACTGACCTCACAGAAGTTGTAGAATTCTCTTTGAACACACCTCTGTGAGGAAGATAGTGTCCCTTTGAACTCAATTTTGATGCAGACAGTTCTTCTATTACACCATCATTTATCCATTTTTCAAAAACTGCATTATAATCTTCGAATTTTCCAGAAGTATTCAACTTAGTTGTTGTGGATTTCAACCTCTTTATAACATCATCTTGATTGTCAAAAATTTCTTCGCGATCTCGAATCCAAGGTAGACTTATCTCATATCTTCCCTCCGGATTTCTATGTACTGTTTCTTCAAAATGTTCCAACACAGTCTTCTCTATCTCAGCGCATGTATTATCTTCACATGAATTTGATATTCCTATTGCTTCCAATCTCCACAAATCGGTTATACAGTTGATATTTAAAAGAGACGAAACAATAGCATTGGTTGACTTGCTTTCAGCATTAGAAGGAGTTTTCCCCATCAGAATCCATCCGAGGGTAGTTTCAATGGCTGCTAATCCAGAAATTAGTTTTTCAATTCTTCCAGAGTAAATGTTTCCTGCGAAATCTGCACTTATCAATAATTCAATGACTGGCTTGTTCTGACCCACATCTGTGACGATGATGCCCTTTTCATGCAATTCTTTCATCCAATGTCCCCTCGAAAGACGAGGTATTGTTCCACAAATGATCGGTTGATCCAGCACTTGAATTTCACAGGAATAATTCGAATTTAAATTTCGAACCTTTATTGTATAACGTTTGTGTTCTACACATGTTGTTGCACCTCCAAAGACGACGTGAGTCATACTCTGAGTCAAACTAGATTTCAACCTCAATTCACTTGCCATGCTTTTCAGTATATAGGAGCACTGGGATCCAGTATCTATAAGTGCTCGCACAATTCTCCGACGGCCACTACCTTCAATCTCAACTAACAATGACTGAAGTAGAACTTCGCCTGAATCGCAGGTGTAAGATAATGAGCTGCTTACTTCTTCCGTTTGAGCCTAGAGACTCTCTTTTGAAGTTTGTTTTACATCAGGGCACAAAATGACGGAATGTTTCTTGCTGCAACATAAGCAACGTAATTAGTTCTACAAAATTTTGATATATGGCCGATCTTTAAGCAGCAAAAACAACCCTTTTTATTTTTCACAGTTTAAATTCTTTCAGTCAGAGGCATCTTCTGTGCTTTATAACAGTCCTTGCTTTGATGGGATTTATCACAGAATAAGCATACTGCTTTCTTAAATTCATTTGCGCCAGAGACAAGATCATTAGCAGTAGGTATCGAGTATTCAAAATCTCTTATTTTCTTTCTCGTAATCGATTCAGACTGTTTAATTCCAGCTTTAGCAAGAGAAATGCGCTCTTCACCTTCCACTTCGGCTTTCAAAAACAGAAGTAGCTGAGAAAGTCTATTGTTGTATGATTTATCTTCATTTAGTAAAGGGTTTCTCAACCATACACGTAGCACATATTCTGTTATGCAAGACTCAACCAAAGGAAATAACATTGCTGCATACTTGTCTGATGTCATTCCAATAGACTCTAAGGAACGCAAATGTGACTCTAATTTATCATACAATTTTACAATATCAACTTTCGATTTTACACTAGTGGCATTTTTTACTACCAAACTTAAAAGCTCCCGTACATAAAATTCTATTAGCAATTCCTCTCTTCCAAATCTAGATTTTAAACTTTTTACAGCTTTCAAATAATTATCAGCAGTGGGAGGATAGCTATCAACTATTTCTTTGGCTCTAGTACCAGGAGACATACATTGAATCAAATATTGAAATTTATCGACAGGCTCCAATTGTTTATCATGTATTCTGCCAAACTGGCTCCAAAACGAAAGCCAATCTTTCACTTCTCCTTCGAATTTCATAAGTTCAATTTTCGGAAGTTTCAGTTTCGTACATTCCGTATTTAACGGAAAAAAAACTTTGTTGAGCAATCAATTTTTCAGAAAAATGCTTAACACTAACATTTGCATTATCAAAATTTTCGGCATAATTTTCAATTGCTTCATATTCTGTACAATAATTTTCGCTATTCTCTTCTAAAAGCAATTGCAGAATTTCATCATCAATGACTTTTAAATGATTATAAGTTCTTTCCAAAGCGGAAAATTTTACTTCAACATCTTTAAAATCTGCATTTTGCGTATCAAGAAGAGACATCAGGGCCCTATAATACTTAGTAAATGAAGACCGAAGTGGCGTACGTTTTTTAACAGCGGTATCCATTTCGAAACAAACTAGCAACTTCTAAAACAAATTAATCTTTCTTACCTTACGTTTCAGAAGAAAGGCGCTTTTAATCACATGCGGTGGTCACCATTATATTAGATACGACAAAAAATACACCGTATTAATGTCCCTTCATCACTTTATTACTACGAAAGCAAAGCTACCTACCTAGAAGAAATTCGAATATATACACAACCACGATAACGATACAAACAATACGATACGATGCAAATTGTTACAGTTGCCAAAACAAAATACAGAAAAGTTGAACAAACAAATAATGAATAGATTAATTCCACATATCTCGATAATGCGTTATTTATATTCAAAGTCGGATATATCAAGGAAAAGTTAGGTGTATTCTCAATTTTTTGAGACACTGTAATTTCTTGCTAACTTACACTCAGCCTATATCAATATCCCTTCTAGAAAGGTTAATTTTATTGATTTGTTCATTTTTCAATAGATATTTAATTTAACAGCGCACATTTCTGTTGTGCTGCTATCTATCGGTCAAAATGAGCATAAAATTTAAAATCTCATAAAATACATTGGAAGAGGTATTATTAATTTAATCCAATGATCTATTACTATTCAATGAAATTAGTGATTGCATATTGTTTTAAAAAATAAAAACGATTAATTAATTATAATTCCATTATATTAAATAGGTTTCTAGTATTTAAACATAATCAACTTTGAAATTTTAAGCCAATTTCCTTACTTTCTTAAAATTATTTTTCTTTTCAGAAAGAGAGTAGAATGAATTACTACAGTTATGCAATTCCTGGTTATATTTGAAATAAAATATAGTATAAAAGCTAAAGAAAGATAACTTTCTCAGACCTTTCGTGCCTTTGAAATTTTAGAGTGATTTTTCTTCCTATAATAGAATTTGTATATTTTTACACCATTTGAGTTATTTTGATTTTACACTCATTTTTAATAATATACTAACCAGTTTTACGAAATATGGTAATAGCATTTTTGTCATTAGGTCATAGGAATTTTAAATGAATATTTCGTATTTAATTAATCATATTTTAAATTAATCAATTTTAACAAAATCTTTTAAGCTTAAGATTTTGTTGTTGTTGTTATTCTCTCTTTTCTAACTTTGAAAATTTATATATGTATGGTCAGAACATTTAGCAAAAATCTCTTGTAATATTCGATTACATTAAACATATGTGTAAAGCAATTAATTATTTTTTAAGGAAAAGAAAATTACAAATTTTCAGAAAACTCAAGGAAAGAAATTGCTGTGCAAGGAGATAATATAGGTTAAGTTATATAACAACGCTATAAAAGAAAATAATTTCACTAAAAGTTGATCCCCCAAGAATGTATATAAAATGATGTATAACGTTCATTTGGGGGAAAAAATGTATTAAATTGCTAGAGGGTAGTAAAAAAAACTAGTTTTTACAATTATATTGGGTAAAACAAATAGCAATTTTTAAAACACAGTTTTTTAACTAATTAAAAAAAAATAGGAAATTTTTTTATCCTTATTATTTTTAACTTTTAATTCATGATTCATCATTAAATATATTATAAAATCTTAATATGTATTTTTCTTATTTTTCTTTGTCACTGCCAGATGGCGCCCCTTGGTTATATGCCCAGGAAACAGACTTAAACAGAGAAGGATTAATACATTGATTGATAACAATATTTCGATACGCCGTTGTTAATATTGATGATAATGATGTTTAAAAAAACTTTTTGTACACTTCTGGAAATTTCTGGGAGAGCATTAATTTTTAGATTCTTAATATGTTCACAAAAGCTAAATTTAAATTTTAATTAATTCAGGTTCCTACAGCTTTAAAAAAAGAACTTAGATTAATGTTCTAGTAGGAAAAGTATTGAAAATTGTATTTAATGTTGAAACATTTTAAATTTTAACACAATACCATTTTATTTATGTTGCGCCTTCAATTTATTAAATATAATTACCTGATTCAGCTCATATTAAGAATAAATAATTCTTATTAGTGCAACTCAAAACTTACTACAATGTTTAGTTCTTTGATACAAGATGAAAAATATTTCTTAACACATCCTTCTATGCATTAAGTTAAAACCTTTCAAGTGACAAATGATTGTCAAGAATGCTCTACGATTTTTTATAGATGGCAATAAACTAATTTTTGATTAATTAATTAACAATATTGAAAACCTCTCTTTGGAAAACGGAACTGTATAGTGTCAAAGTTTTGATTTCACGTTTTACGAAATCCGATTACTTATGTATCTAAATTAAATATTGGGTGACTGTATTATTCTAAACATTGTCATCCGAATAGAGTGGAAAGTATATGACTATTAAATATTTTATAGAATCTCTAAACTTCCATAATGATTTTGTTAACGAATTTTGAAATGATAAAAAATAAAACGATTTTTTAATGATGTGATATCTATAGTAAAACTGAAAGTAGCACAAAAAAACACGTCAAACCACACACTCATTCACACACAAAAAAAAAAAGAAAAAAACCAGAAGAAAAACATCTGTTTAAAATTATTTTTTCACAACTTTAAGCAAATATATAGCTTGCATTCCAGAAAGAAAACGGAATAATAAAAAAGAACCGGATAATAAAAAGAACATAATTATAATTCTTATTGTAACGCAAAAAGTATCTTCAATAGTTACTTGTATGGACAATTTCCTCTTTTTTTGTAATTTCTATGTTTTTAGCATTATTGTTCGTGATGTGTTGAATATTTGCTCAAAATTCTTATATTTGTTGTGAAATATGCTTAAAACTTTTTTTAAAAAAAATGGATTAAATATATGAAAAATTATTTACATAGCCCACACATTGGTATTATTGAAGAGATATATGTATTTATATTATCGTAAGCTATCGTAAAAAAATCATATAATATTTTCTGACACCATAGGGGAAAATGCTAATATTTTATTTAATTTTTAACTATGCTTCTAATTGAAATTCCAAACAAATAAGTCTGAGGTGCACATTCCCATCCATCAAAATGTGCCAAGTTCAGTGGCTCTAGATCAAAAAGTTAAGTCGGTAAAAACATCAACAGACCCGCATATACACGCACACATATATTCATCTTCATTATAAATATAGAAAAAAGATTGGCACAAAAAATATATCCTTACCAAAATATAAAATCCAAAGCAAAAAATGGTCGACACATTAAAAAATATAAAACTGTGATCCTTGCAAAATAAATTCCAGTATAGAATATCCTTAAATGAATTCTACACATATCTGTTTGTAATACTTTATCGTAGAAAATATCGGTTTATCGTACCATAAAAATGATTTTTCATCCAAAAATATTCATCTTATTTACATCAAACATCTTCTTAATAATCACCCCCATGCGTTGAAGATAATGTGAATTTAAAAAATCATCCTCATCATTAACATCAAACTCATTTAACAATTTGACATTTTCAGCAGAAATTAATATATCTATAACTAAATAATAAATAATATTTTTCATTCAAAAAAATTAATGAAATTAAATTTCGAAGTTATATTTCATAGATCAATTCAAAAGCATAAGTATATATTAGTATGGATTCCAGTAAAAAAATTATTTGAAACCTTTATTTCTAAATATAACTGATTGGGGATTTTAAATTAACTCTCAATATAAAATTAACAAAACAAGTTACCAATCTTTTTCAAACCTTGTCATTTCTTCTAAATAATACGTTTATTCTTATAGATGTAAATGTTAATCTGGATCATATTTCCAGCTGCATCGATTTCTTTCAAAAATTTAATGTCTTGGCAAAAATAAGAAAGAATATTCAATTCAGTAGCATGATGCAATTCTTAGATAACTTGGCAACATTTTATATTGCGTCACCTGCGCATTTAATTTATGCTGAAGTTCACCTCGTGACATTAAAATTCTAATCGCTCAGTTTTAAAAATGTAGGATGACATACTTACTAAAATCTGTTTAAAATTTATAAACCGAATACAGTTTTTTTTTTGTTGTTGTTGTTTTTTTACTTTACTGTTTTTATGCTCAATACAAAAAATAAATTATTTTCCTAAATCTAAAAAAATTAAGAAAATAATAATACATTAATATACTACTTGAGAGTTTTTTTTAATAAATAAGTAATAATGGAAGCAAAGAGGAAAAAACAAAATAAATTTCTTTCAAAAAATAATTGTAAAAATGTTTTATTTTATCTTGATTCCATTTTTTTCTGTTTTCTTTTGTATAAAAAAAATTATAACTATTGCATTTTTTTACTCATTTTTTTTTAAATTTTTCAACTGCATATAATGAAAAATATATGCCGCA
>JAPMOQ010050131.1:1823438-1862628 GCA_026543055.1 Argiope trifasciata
TGTTTTAAATCGTTTGTTTAAACGTTTGTCTGAAATATATTGTTGAAAAATATGGTTAGAAAATTCGTTAAAAATAGAAATTTAAGTTATATGTTAAAACACTGATACCATTAGAAAGTTAATTTTTTAATCTTTAACTTTATGTAAAAATCATGTTTGTGCAATAATATTTTCGGGGTTATAGCAGAAGAGCGTCGAAATTTCACTTAAATTTTAATTAATTCAAATTCTAATTAAAAATTCGAAAAACGGGCTCCGAGGTGCACGTTCCCGACCTCCAAGGTATACATGTACCAAATTTGGTAGCTGTAGGTCCACCGGTCTGGCCTGTAGAGCGCCAACACACACACATTGAGCTTTATTTTAAGTATAGAAGATAACATATATTATACACTTTTTTAATGCGCAAAATATTAAACGAATCCCTTTTTACAAAAAAAAATAATGATGATGATGATAAAAAGTAAGTTTTCATTCATATTGTCTACTTCAAACAATAAATTATATTTTCCTTTTTTTATTTTCTACCATAAACGATTCTAGGAAGTCTGCTATCCGCAACTATCTGTGTCGATCAGCCATTTTTGTTTCATGGAAATTGGATAATTCCGCACAAAAGAATTTTCCCAACAAAATTACTAAGAAAAGAACGAAAGTGAAATTTCGGTTTCGCTTCAATTCACTTGAGAAAGTGAACTAATGGAAAGGACACTTTTATCTGCATCTACTCAGAATAACAAGAACGCAGCCTCGCCTTATGCGTTTGTCTCTGAAATAAGGTCACGCTACATTTGTAAAGTATTTATGAAGAAGTTATAATTGCGAATGTCCCATCTTTCGCTTCCCTTACCGCTGGAGGTCATTGAATCTTCTTAACCTCATTCAAAGTGTGAAATCTTTGAGTACATTTCTGTTTCGTCAATTATTATAATTTGCCTTGGACCATCCCTTCAAGTAATGTTTGAGAAATAAACAAATCCTTTTTTTATATGTGCAGCTGTCAATCAAAGAGCATTGACTTTTGAAGGTTGTTGTGTATTTTCAACCATAAAAGTGGAAGTGATTCAATAATGTTTGATATTCAGCTGTTTGATGCAATACTTATGTAAAGAATAAAGTTATTGCTCTGTCTTAAAATGTCAAATATTTTTAGAAAGATTTATAACTGCAGTGGTCTGGTGGCTAAGTCTCAGTTTTGAGGTATAAGCTTTTAAAGCTGCTGCTCTATCTTAATAGTTCAAACATCTTCTAGGACCGCGGTTGCCTGGTTGGTAGAGTATCAGTCTCTCAACCGAAAGGTAGTGAGTTCTGTCCTCGCCTCGCCCAAAGACCACCGTGTTGGTAAATATCAGTTGGAGCACGTTAAATAGGTCGTGACTGCAAAGTCTTCTAAGTTCCCATAACAAATTATACCTCTGTGGGTACTGAATAAAGGATGAGTCGTTCTCTGATTTGGATCAAAACTCTGACTTGCAGATGGATGAATGAGTGTATGAATAAGTTCGACCTTCCCCTAAAAAGGATTGTGCCATGTGTGTTCGAGCAAAGGCGTCCTTTCACCTTAACGGTGCTCGTTAACAACGAAAGGCGCGCACCTCTGCCTTAGTTCGAAAGAGCCCCGCTCATTCGGGCTTCGTATGACCAAGTGGCATTAGACCCACCACCACATTTTCTAAAAATTTTACGGCTGCATTGACTGGTAGGTAAGATAGAGTTAACATTCAGTCAGCTACAATCCATCCAATAAGACTAGGTTTTCGCAGAAACTGCACTGTAACAAGTTCTTATCCAATCAGGATAGGCACTTACTATAGCGGGCTCTTTCAGCGAATGCGCACTCTTCCTTTCATGCATGCGTGAATTTGCTGGAATTTTAAAACTAACTAAGAAAGTCTTGGCTTCGATAAAAAAGATTTTCATATTCGAGGTTTAATTCTACTTAGCATGAGTAGTTATGACAGGTAAACTGAGCATGTTTTAAAACTGCGAAGTTTATCAAAAAATGGATAGTACACTGTTTAATATAAATCTATACTTATAATAAAGCTCAATGTGTGTGTGTTGGCACTCCACAGGCCAGACCACTGGACCTACAGCTACCAAATTTGGTATATGTATACCTTGGAGGTCGGGAATGTGCACCTCGGAGCCCTTTTTTCAAATTTTTAATTATAATTTGAATTAATTAAAATTTAAGCGAAATTTCGACGTTTTTCCGCTATAACTTCCGAAAATATTATTGGATAAATATGATTTTTATATCAATGTAAAGATAAAAAAATTAGTTTTCGAACGGTATCAGTTGTTTTTTAATTTATAGCGTAAACTTCTATTTTTAACGAATTTTTAAAGAAATATTTTAACCATGTTTTTAGCACGCGACTGGATAAAATAAAAGAGCGAAATATTAACGACTAGCTTGAATTTAGCATCTTTACTGAATTTTCTGTCTCCTTGGAAAATTATTTGGTGGTTAATCTATGGTTTATAGATGCGGTAAATAGATCTGAAAATATTTTTTATACTTTAGATTATTGTATTATGCCTCTAATCTTCGCGTAAGTGCAAGCAATATTTTGTCGAAGTTTTATCGGAATCCGATGTCGGTACGGCAGCGCATAAGAAACATATAGACAAACATTCATTTTTATTTATGTAGATTAGTATACTTGTGTTCTGTTTTGAAGTTTAAGGAAGCTTTAAATAAAAGTTTAAAACTATGGTCAGCTGCATAGAAGACAACTGAATTGGTAAACCTGCTAGCCAAACCACTCAAAATTATAGTGTCTGACCAACGTCGATGACTAAAGTTCACTGGGACGACATTCAAGGCTGATCTACTTCGTTACTCGATTTCAAATTAGCTTATTTATTTATTGCTCTGGTGATATTGTTGTTTCCTCTTCTCCCGCCCATCTCATCTCCAATTTATTGCTGTGCTAAAGATAGCAGCTTTTTTAAATTCTTGGTTAATTCTGGCAATGTTCTTACACCAACTCCTCGAAGTTGTTGCTTTCCATTTATAGTACAATATTCTTGGCCAGAGACGAAATCTCGCCTGTTAAATCTTTACTTGCACTTATTTGCGCAAGCCCTTCACTTTTGACAACGCTATCCGACCAAAATTTCCTACATCAGAATTACTACTGCCTTCAAACAAATGCCGATGCACAATTAGAATGTGATATCACTTTTGTCTTCGCTCATTCTGACAAACATTACTTTTTAAATGATATTTTTTTTTACATTTTCTTTTGTTTGTTGTGCGAATCTTTCGCAATGAAAGGTGCTCACTAAACGAAGTATGGCTGTACCATTGTACTTGAAAATGTCGTATTTAAGTTATCATATTGTATAATATCAAATGTCATAGTAGTTAAATAATTATAAGGATAAAAACTAATTAAAAATTTAAATAATTTTATTGTATTTTAAAGTGGAGTCTACCAAAATTCTAAATTATTTGGAACATTATTATATCTTAAAAAGAAATTCAGCAAAGATGCATTGAGAGATTAGCATCAGCTTGTCAGAAATGTCAATATTGTCTGATGCACTATAAAACTCAAAAATACTTTATTGGGATTGAATCAGAAATGCATCTAGTTTCTTTACTGCTCGTTTTATAGCTTATTTATTTTCTCGGTCATATTTTTAATTATGAACATCATTCAGTTACATTTTGCTATTTAAATGCAAAATTATTGAATTATTCAAAGAAACTTTAATTCACAATCATTTATAGATACAAGATTTTTGTTGTAGATAAATACACAAAACAACAAGTAAAGTTCCAATTCCTGTTACTAAAGTTTGATTTGCATGTTTATAGCATTTTAAACTGTGATTGATAAATTCAGATCCTTTTCCAGCAGTTGTCCAAAAGTTAAAAAAAAGGATCAAATTTCATAATGATAAAAAATTTTGAGAAATCAAAAAAATTCTTAAAAAAGCAGATAATTCATACTATCTATTTGTAAACCGCTAAAATAAGTCAGGCAGAAGATAAGATTATATATGCTGATATTTATTCTTGGATATTCCTGAAGACAGCAAAGCTTTTACTAGATAAACAGTCTGTTGAGAAATAAAAAATCATTCCAAGGCAAAATTTATGCAACTTCTGAATATATTTATCTTATCCCAAGCATTTTATTTTTGTTTCAGTAGCAATGGATACAGACTAAAGGTTTTCAACCAAGCAGAACATTCATTTTTTTTTCTCTGATCCATCAGGAAATAACTGTTTTCCATCCAATTTAAACATAAAAAAGCTGCATTTATTTTCATGGTTTCTAATATTCGCATCACGCGCACTTCCGGAAGTTTCCAGGCGAAGCTCCATGTATAATGCACCTGCATGTCGAGGCAAATAGAAAAGCAGGTGTTTAAGAAAGACTCCACTGACGACCACATGGACCACTGTGACACGTGGGGATCATGTACAAAAAAAACTAAAAAAGATAAAAGGAACTGTTAAAAATAATTCTGGTTAACAGAGCGGTTTTCAGCTTTGTTATTTTAAATCTGTTTAATCATGTACATTATTTAATTCAAGTATAAGAGTTTTAAATAAAATTGTATCAAATTTTCATTTATGATTATAAGGGAGTAAAATTTCTTTATCCCTTATTTTCAAAATTACAACCTAACGCCGAATGATCTCCCAAGTAACATTAAACAAAGGGACTTTTTTTTAAAAGAAAGCAGGTAAAATAAAAAATAATAATTTCTTTAACTTAACACCTGATAATTGAGTTTAATTAACATTGAAACTTGATACGGAAAAATTCATTATTAAATATACGATTGCTCAATTTCATTAGAAGCAAAGAGCTCCACACCACTCTACCTTAGGCCCTAATCTAAATCACGCTATTCTCCTCTGCTTTTAATAATTATCTTCCAAAACCAAATTACCATGCAAATTTTATGTGAATCATGTAAGTATAAATTTACTTCATTAGTATGGAAGACTAGAGAGGTTGTTACACGTTCTTTCATCCATCAGAAACTTTTAAAATTTTTAATCAGAATTTTATCTATCTAATTCTCTCCGTTGTGTAATTACTGTGTTAATTTGTATTCGAACAGCCCAACAGACATACTACCTATGAGTAAACTTTGCTCCAAAATTTGACACAATTCTGCAAATTTGGTACAAACACCGTATACTATATTTCATTCGTCTAGTTCAAAGTGTTATTGACTTATTATTGTCAGAAACAGACATAGTCGTTTTCCAAAAATAGTTTTTTGAAATCAAGGAGCACTAATATGGCGAGATTTGTGAAAAATCTCAGATCGAATTTTTTGAAGATTACGATTATTTCATTTTTCTGCCAATATGAGAAAGAAAGAAAACGAGGAATCGCAAATATATTTAAGCAATTCCTCAAAGTTGTTATAATAAATCCCAATGTCTTTCACATGTTCTGAAGGCATAAAACTTTGGAGCTTACATTTTTAAAGAGTTGTTGAAATACTTCATTTGAACTAACTTCCCCATTCTGCAACTCACTCTTTATCGGAGAATTTCATTGTTAAAGCATGATATGAAAAAATTTTCAATGTATAAATCCAAAATAAATACTTCTAAAACTCTCTTATCTCTTTGAGTCATTCCGCATTGCGTTAGGCAGATAAAATGATAACAAACTTATCACTTAGAACATGAAAGTGTTCTTCAAACCGTTAAACTACTATCTATACCGGTAACAAGTAGTAGTTTTGCAATCAATTCAACTGCATTTTTCAGTGCATAAGAAAAACTATGATGAAATAAATTACCTACATTATATAGATAAATTATACATATAAATAAATAACCTACCCTATAAGAACCAAAAATACTTTTAAATAATTTAATAATTTGAGGAAATAGGGCAAATAACTGAAGTATGGTAAAATAAAAATGCCTATCCTTTATTTGGTTAAATTGAATCATAATATATGATTTTTGTCTTTCTAGAACATTTTTCAGAATTTATAGATCAACTGAAAAGTAATTCATTTTAATCTTAAGAAAAATTTCCTTGTCTATAAGCACAACACTATCTGGTTAAAGCAGGAAAAAATTATCTCCAGAACAAAAGAAAAACCATAAATTAGTAGCACTGAATGATAATTTTAATTGCCTTCTAATTCTATCTAAAACATATTCATATCAGATACTGTACAATTTTCTATAGAGATTTAATTACAATTGTTCAGAATACCAACGAGTATTTAGTAATATTTAAAATTCTGTCAGAACACACTCGCTTCTATTCTGGTTACCGTTCTTTCTAACACTTAACATTTCACTCACGATATCGAACGCGTATTATTTCCTTAATACGCTACAAATGCTCGAGTTATTTTTGGAATAGTTCATTTAAGAGTTGTAGTTATAAACCTAGTAATTAAAAAACTCGTACTTATGCTCAAGTTTTCTAGGAATTAATATGTAAAAATGCAGTTCAAAATGGCTGCAGGTTTTCACAAAACGTTTTTGAAAACGAATGAAATAAATAAATGTTACGGTTTAAGCAATAAAAAAAAGAAAAGAAATTCAAATTCTGGAACATCTTCAGTTAAATCTAATCATAATTCCCTGTGTCATTATTGTTACTAACAAAGTGTGCGTGTGTGTGTGTGTGTGTGTGTGTGTGTGTGTGTGTGTGTGTGTGTGCTTGCATGTGAGTGAGTGTGTGTGTGTGTGTTTCTGCGCCCAGTAAGATAAACCGAAGCTGCTGTTTTCAGCATAGATATCTTTCACAGAGCAGGAATGATTTTCTAAACTTAATTAGAATTTTAAATAATTAATAAAACAAGTTTGACGCTGTTTCGTATTAACTATCTAAAAGATTGTTACACAAAATTAATTTTTACACACTTAAGTACAATTTTTTGGAAAAAAAATAGATGCCTTTTTTTAACGACAGTAATTTAATTGTTATGCAAATTTTCACAAGTTTCTGGAATTTTTTTAATGGTTTTTTTCCACAATTCTCGTTAGTGGATTATTTTTATTGAACTGGAATCCTTTATGTTGATGGAAAGATCGAAGTTATTCCTTATTGCATATTATAATTTTAGTTTCTCATATATTATGTGTACAAAAAGGTTATGTAATCATCAGAAAACTCGAATTCGAGTTTTTGACGAAACTTTACCTTTCAGACCTACCTGACCAAATGTCATGTTTGGAATTTCGTATGTGAAAAGAATAATTCACAAGCTGTTTTAGCTAAGCAAATGAAATTTGGTATATGGTATTTAAATAACACTTGTAGATTTACATCAAATCTTGAACTAAACTGCTCAGAGGAATCTTGTTAGTTCAGTTACTCGAATGTAAGTGATCATCTGAACAACAAAAAATAAAGAAATAAATACATGAAATTTATAATTCCCATCAAATTTGGTACCAAATCCGTAAAGAGGTTCACCCTCTATTGGTCTGTGTGCATGCATTTAAACGCAATAACTCAAAAATACAATCGCTTAAAAGCGAAATTTGGTACATGGATTTGAAACGACAATTGTGGTACTAAGTCATGTTTTATTTTCAACATACATTCTGAAAAAAGTTTAGGAAATACGTTTTTGATTTTCGGGTTCTTGTTATTAATGGCTTGTCAACAATTAATCGCCAAAGATTGCAGGCATAATTCATTCAAAGCATTAGATCCATGCCGAAGATCTATCTTCCTCTACTATTAATACACAATAGTATTCAGTTAACACACAAGTACCTATTTATCTTTACCATATTAGAAGGCACACAAGTCTTCAGCAGGAAAATAAAAATCAGAGCACTCTTGGAGTTTACGATCTAGCCCAAGAGAGCTTGAGGGAGGAGGACATACGAGTAAGTTTCAGGGATATATTTGTCTTGTTCATAGGTATAATTTCAAAAATAATTATGTAATGATTGATTTTCATATTCAATGTGGGCTAAAGAAAGGAACGCATTAAAATTTTGATAGTAAATATCTTGACTCTAGTGATAATAATAAAATTTCCTATGAGAGAAAGTAAAAATGAATCATTTTATTTTTTCTTAATCATGTGTTTATAGGTGTGCTTGAGTCAGTATATTGATTATTCTGTGTAAAATACACATTTGTGTTTGTTTCCTATGGCACTTCACTCATCCACAGATCGTACTTTAGACCCAAATCAGAGAACCATCACATCTGAATCAAGTACTAGTAGTGTTGTCTCAACTTGGCGGTCTTTGTGACCATAACAGATTTATACATGCGCCAGCCACCTTACACACGGAGAGCCTTTGATCAAGGAGGTTCGAACTCACTATCCAATGGGTGCGAGTCGAACGACCTACCAACCATGATATCCCGGCCTATAGGTTTTTGTTTGAATCATATAACATGACAGAAATATACGAAATTACTCTGAGAGTAAATAAATATTAATGATAAAAAGTAATTACAAACTGATGGTTAAAAAAAGAGTGTAATGAAATTGTAATACTCCGTCTAAATAAGAAATAAATACATGTATAATAAGTTTTTTAAAAAAATCAAAAATAATTAAGTTAGGTTTTATTCGATAACATAAGCAATTATTTGGATACCTCAAGCTTAGCATTAAAATATAAGCATTCATTCGGAGTCTTAAATTAAGATGCTAATACATTAGAATATGTCCTTCAAGTAATAAATATAGGCTGAGAAGTCTGATTTTGCTCATACTCCGTTAAAATAAAAACTTGTCACATTTTTACTTTTTCTTATTAGTAGTACAAAGAGAAAGAATCTATGTTTAATTGAAATTAAATCCCACACGATGGCAACACACTTAATTTTTCTTGCTTTTCCAACCTTAGCCAGAGGAGAAATGTAATTCGTTGATGAAATGATGTTTAACTACTGTATAAAATAAATTGTGCAGTAGTTGACTACTGTATAAAATTAATTAATTTTTTATGCAGTAGTTGACTACTGTATAAAATTAATTAATTTTTTATAATCTGTATAAAAAATTAAACAATTAGTCTTTTTCGTCTTCTTTCCTAATTCAATTCCTACTATTAGCTCACTCTCTCCCCATATGTATATATTTATATATCTTGTTCAAATTTTCAATCGGTTATGGAGTACTTTTTAATCATTCACTCAAGTTCAAAAACATTTTTTAAAATTTTGTAGTAGATAACACGTGATGTTATACAGGTTCTTAAATAATAATTCCTTAATGAAATTTAATACTTTAGAGTTTTAGTAGTTTGTAATGAAAGTTGAACTGAACAGGTGGTCACTCACTTCTTGTATACAGCCGACCCCCCCCCCCGCCACCACTGAACGTAACAGTATCGACAGGCGGTGATTACTCAATCGGTAAATCGGTAAAATACAAGAATTTGAGTATTTTTCGAGTGAAGGTGACGAATGCGAGTTCAATTCTTGCGAAAATCAATAATTTTTATACTTTATAATTTTTTGATAATTATTTAATAAAAAGAAACTAAAATACAATTGTTCTTTGTTGACGTCAGTAGGAACATAATTTTAAAAAAATATATTATTTTTTTTAAATAATGAGCTTGTGATAAATGATGTAATTGTTTATTATTATTTTTTATTTTTTAATATTTTTTATTCTTTTTTTATATCACTCTCAAAAACATATCTGTTATAATCGTCAAAATATTCGACTTTTTATTTTGACGAATCTTCAGGTTTCAGAATTTCCTGGGTTCCAAAAATACATTCTTAGAATTCTGTTTGATTGTTTCTGAACATGTTAACTCATAAAGTCTTTAAGATAAATGAACAGAATTCTGTTAGTACACTACATTAATAGTCTGTATTAAAATTTGAATGAAATCCGCTCGGAAGAAATATATTCGTCCTGGGACAAGTAAATATAATAATTATAAAATTAAAGAGTTAGATAAATAAAATTTGATCCATGGTTTTACATATAAAGTGCAAATCGTATCAAATCTCATTTAGGGGAATGGCTATTTATCGGTCTGCACCCTTCCATACATATAAAAACAATGCTTCAAAGATTTAGGGATGGAATTTGGTATATGATTTTGTTATCAAAATTTTACATATAGATCCAGTTTTGGTTTCAATAAATAGAAAAAAGGCGCCCAACATACATACTTGGTTTTCCTCATTATAATATGAAGCACGAAATGCCAGAGAGATGTAGTTTGAAAATTAAATCTGATTTGTCCAAATTTCGTAAATTTCCTATAAATATTTATTAAGAAACATGTGAGGACTTTTAAGGGAGGCCGTTTCCGCTGATTTATTACAACTAATTTAAGACTGAAAGTTAATTTTAGCCCATTTAAGCAAATCTTAGTCAATTTTAACAACATACAGATTTAATGCATTTCAGTATTCAATTTCATTTCATAGTCCAAACACTGCATTTAAATAACTTTTTCAAAGCGCATGCAGGAAAAAGAGAACTATAGTAATCATTTTTTTCCGCTTGATCATTATCAATTAATCTGACTAGCTTGAAAAATGAATGAATAATTATTTTGCCAAGCCTTGCATCATACAACACTTTATATCATTAGTGATGAAATCGCAACTGCGGCAAGAGAGAAACTGAGATAACTTGGAACACAATTCATTTAAGTACCTGTATATGTCAAATCATTTCAGTCAGTCATGCTACATTCTTCGCCAACGTCATAAAACTTGATGCTGTCTCAAGGGCCATTCTTAAAATCTTTTTTTTTCCCAATCATTTGAAATGAAATCTAAAAGTAAAATATGACATTCAAACATTGCAAACTCTGAAAGTACCAGTGCAAGTTAATAGATGGTTTGACTTCTGTAAACTTTTTTTTTGTTTATTTTTTTTTTTTGTTTTGTTTTTTCCCAATCATTTGAAATGAAATCTAAAAGTAAAATATGACATTCAAACATTGCAAACTCTGAAAGCACCAGTGCAAGTTTATAAATGGTTTGACTTCTGTAAACTGAAGATGTCAAAACTCGTAAAATATGCCGGCGTCCTGGCACAGGGGTAACGCGTCTTCCCCGTGGCCTGAGTTCGAGTCCCGGTTCGGACATGGTGGTTTTTCCTGTATTCTATGTGTGAGATATGTAAATGCACCTTCCAGTAAAAAGAGATTGTGCAAGCGAATGAGTGATGCGTAAATGGCAAAGTCGTACTCTTAACCCTAACTGGCGCTATTAAAACAAGTGACGTGCCCTATCGGCTTAAATCGCTGTCTTCGTAACAGTGGATTTGTCCCATGGCAAGTGCCATAAGAAATGACAAGTACAAAAATATTCAACTTTATTTTGTTTAAACATGTTTGTATTAACTCTTGAATGGTGTAGTTTTTTTAACTTTTAAGTTTATTGCCCCCCTTTGTTTTGAAAATTTGCCATCATATGGATTTAACTAAGAATCCGTAGAAAAATTAAAATGATGGATTGTGAAGTTTGTGCATCAAATTATAACATTCATAAAACATTTAATTATTGCTTAAGTGTTTAAAAAATGTTATAATTACACATAATTAAAAGTCGTGCATTGTGATCAAATAATTAAATTGGTATTCTTTCTCATATAGCTCTTTGACAAAACGGTAAATGCTTACATTATATTTATCGATTCCTTTCTTTATCTATGTACTTTATCTAGTTTTCAATTTTAATATTCTTTCCTCTACATTGGATTCGATGAATATTCTATATTTGCAGTTACTTAACTTCATGCAATATTCGTTTTGTATCTTATTTAGAATTCTGGAAAGAATAAATGTTGCTATTGAATTCTAAATTACTCTCTTCCTGGAAAAAATAATGAAACAATTTTTGAAATTATTTGTTTATTGCAATTGATTTGGTAAATGACATTCACATTTTCCTCAGCAATTTCTCCCTTCTTTAGTTTCTTATTTGAGTGAATAAAACATATTTTTTCTCACTACTCAATGGATTTTCTACAAATGAATGGTACTTGTTCTTGCATGACGAGATTTTTGAGATCTTTCAATGTTATTGATTCAAAATAGTATAAGTGAATTGAATAAAGGCTCGATAGAGGAAATATGTTGTTTATTAAGTAAATTTCCTTTTATTTTTTTAATTTTATTGTGCTTATGGCAGGTTTTTCCAGCATATTAATTGCTCACATTTTAATTCTAATATTCCTTTGCTCACATTGAAATTATGATAATGTACAATTGTAATATCGCATACATATCTTACAAATTAACAGACTTTTAAAGGAAATATGTAATTATTACAAGAGTGTTAGAAATATTTTTACTGGAGTTATTTTTCCATATTACTAAATATTTAAAATATTTAAAACAAGTAAATTAAACATTCCGTATTGTGAATATTGTTTATTCAAAATAAGCTTCATTAAACATTAACTAAACCTGTTTTAATTACATTTTTATTTAGCTCGACATAACTTTTCAATCGTTGTCACGTAAAATTTTAATTAAATTATCTTTAAAGTTACAGGAAAAACAATATGTTATATTGTATTGAAAAAAAAAGTTACTTCGACGATTTTAGAAAGATGTTTTTAAATAAAAGTTTCAGTTAGAAAATGGACAAATATCAAGAGGATTCTATTAAATTAAATCTACTTTCTCAATTTCTTTATTGCTGATTAAATTTATAAAAATTGTTCAAGACCTTATAATGTTATTTGATATCCTAAATAGAAATTAGCTACTTCCATAATAAAATAATTCCATATTGTCTATAACAATAAGCGTTTAAAAATATCCCTTGCCTTTTTATTTGCTTCTTTATCGAATGCTTTAATTATGGAATCATAAATTTCATATTTTATTCTATTTTATATTGGATTGTAACAAAAGTCAATGAACTGAGATATATAATTTTTATTACTGTATATTTTGACTGTTTAATTATTTTCAATCTTCCTAGATGAGTTAGAATTATTGCTTTCATTCATATTTTCAGTCTTTTTTTTTCTTAATTTTTTACTTGACATTTATTTTCTGATAGTGGATCATAATTTGTTTCAATTCGTTTTTAGGGAATAATTTAGATTTCAGTACTCTTGAAGATTGGTCGTTCATTGTTTACTTTTAATCTTATAAAATACTAGCCTTTGGTGACCAGCTGGTTCGCCATGAGTAATACGTTCTAAAATTATCAATTAAATCACATATTCATTAGCCTTGAAGTAATTCCGGGCATTGATTGACCTGAAATTAGTATTTTCTTTAAAATGATGGACAGAAAGTTCTAAAAGTACACCTCTTCCTTATAATATTCTTTAATTTTACAAATCAGTCAGTTTTAACCATCGGTTATGCTTCCAAAATATTAAAAAAAATTCGATGATGTTGCCAAAATATTAAATAGGTTTTTTTAAAGAAAGCGAGAAAGGGAAAAAAAATTAAAACTGAATTAATGATACAGATATTGCAAACGATTACATAAATATGCCATTAAGTCGGGATTTCAATGCATATCTTGTCAAAATTCAATCTAGTTTACCGTAAATAAAGAAGATTTATTGAGTTAATTATATAGGTATTGCAAACGATTGTAGAAACCTTTGCTTTGCATTTATTTTTCAAAGAAAATATCACATTTTATATTTCCTTTATTTTATCCAGTCACGTGCTGAAAGTTGCATTTCTGTAGATTTATTTTGCGATGATATTTTTTTTAATTTGAACTTCCGGCATTCTTTTATTTTATCCAGTCACGTGATAAAAACATGGTTAAAATATTTCTTTAAAAATTCATTAAAAATAGAAGCTTACGTTATAAATTAAAAAAACTGATACCATTAGAAAGCTAATTTTTTTATCTTTAAATTAACCTAAAAATCATGTTTGTGCAATAATATTTTCGAAAGTTATAGTGGAAAAACGTCGAAATTTCGCTTAATTTTTAATTAATTCAAATTCTAATTAAAAATTCGAAAAAACGGCTCCGAGGTGCACATTCTCGACCTCCAAGGTATACATGTACCAAATTTGGTAGCTGTAAGTCCAACGATCTGGCCTGTAGAGCGCCAACACACACACACACATTGAGCTTTATTATAAGTATAGATATAGATTTACTTCGAAAGTGCGCTATGTATTATAATATATTTATTGCTTAAATACTCTTCTAACATGAATTTATATTTCCTATTACATATTTAATCCATCAATTTCTGAGAATCAAATATGAGAATATCAGTTTGTTTAGCCCAGAGTTTCCCAAACTTTTTTGTGTCGTAGACCCCTTGCCATGTTTTTCCGTATTGAATAGACCCCCTACTTACCTGATATTGATTTCCTGTAAATTTCTAACTGTAGTGAAGTTTACTGTTAAAAACTTAAAGTAAAAACACATGCTAATTTATACATTTATTAATTGAATTTAAATTTATACTACTCAAAATAAAATTTCGTATTTGTTATGTAAAATCTATGTAACATGAAATAAACATAAAATAAACTAACATAAGCAAAAAGTCAATATTTTTAATGAGAAGGATGTGCCTGATGCTTCAACAATAAATTATCAACATTTGGCGTCAATTTTGTAAGAGTTAATCTTAAATCTCCTCGGCTAGATTCGGATATGGCATCAGTCATCTATGGGCAAAATAAAATTAATTAAATAAGCTTACAGCTTACACAATTTTATAAACATATATATAAAAAATTTTACTTCATAGGTACTTTTATGAATAATGTAAATGTTTTGATATTATAAGATAGTATGATGTGTGTAAATAGGTACTATCAGTGTATGTGTTGAGATTTAATATCTTGGATCCCCATTTTCATTTCATGGACCACCAAATTTTTTTTTCGCTGACGTAGACCCCTTACAGGTTGTCATAGACCCCTAGGGGTCGATATAGACCACTTTGGGAATCACTGGTTTAGCCCATAGAGCTGATATATAAATGGAGGAAGCTAGTAGCTTGTTTCCTGTCTCAAAAAGTGTACCCAACATGAGTCATGTGACTTTAGAAAAATCTGGGAGTAAGAACACCTTTTTGGCGCCATATCGCAAATGTTGGCATACTCAAAAACTGCAGCGCAACATTTTGCTTGCCGGCAATGGGTCCAGTCGGTTTTCATTTCCGGTTAAACCGACCGGAAATGCTAACCTATATAACCTATAACCTATATAAACCGAACCTATAAAAATAAATCATATTTCATTTCCTAAACAGTTTATATATATATATATATATATATATATATATATATATATATATATATATATTACACAAGTATTCGAGTTAAATTATATTTAGATTTTTTACTTTGTTTTTGTGCAATAATTAAAAGTAATTATTTTTCTTCTTTAAATAAACATTTTATTTCTTTTCTTTGCCTAAAAACATTTCAAGATTTTACATTAGATGCTCAAATGCTTTCTATCATTCTCTCAAACAGATAAAAAAAAGCTTTTTAAAAACAGATTATTAAAGTGCCGTAAATCTTTTTTTTTAATTGTTTAAAAAATGTTTTCATTCATATTTGCAATATAAATTATAAATATTGAACATCTTTTACGAAATGAATATTAACAGTTAAATTAGTGCTTATTAAAATCACAAAAACAACAACAAAAATGATAAAAATTACAAATATTTTAATTATTAATTTATGTTTGTAATTAAATATTGAGATTTTATTGTACGCTTTTATTAATTATTATTAAGGAAAATTGTTCTATAAGGTAAATATGCCATAAAAAATTGTTTTGCAAAATTTAATTTAGATTTAATATTGTTCACGATATAATACAATAATTGTGGTTAAAAAGTAACAACATTTTAGAAATTTTAAAGAACTTTATTTGCATTAAAATAAACATACAATTACTAATCGGTCAATAATGTTTATGTAAACACTAGTATTGGCGAGAAAAAATCCCGCCAAGCTTGTAGCCAAGCGCTTGCAACTCATTCGAGATTAAAATAAAGCAAGTAACAAAATATAACACAGTTACATCAGTTTAAACGAAGCCAAGTGACATGTTAAATAAATTTAATACAATAACTAAGCCAAATTATGAAATATTATTGAGTTATAACACCAAAATCACTGAGTGATCGATGTTAGGAAATTTTAAATTGACTTAAAATGGATATAAACAGAATATGTTGACTGTAAATACCTATGAAATGATGAAGGACTATCCTTAGAAGCTTTTTCTTTGCATCCAATTGCACAGCAATAGGTAACCATGGCTTAAATAAGCTTTAAATTCCAACAGTTAAAAGCGGGAAAAAATCTGCCATTGAAATATAATGGGGAACGGAGAATGTGGTTACAGCTAACACAAATTCTGTCCCACAGTCACGTGATTTTATCTTGTCCTACACAAAAGTAGGGTTGCACTCCCTCTATCAGTATCCCAGCTCTATGGTTTAGCCTGGCACATCTTTTAGTTTACAAATAAAAATTGATAAAATAAATACATTTTTGAATTGCAATCTCAATTCTAATGCCTCTTATTAAGATGAAAAATAAGTCATACAGGATATGAATATAAAAATGGGGAAAGAATAGGAAATATTGAATTCATTTAAAAAATCTTTTAATATAGATTTCAAATAATTCTTATAGATAAAAACTGGTCGCACTAAATTATCCAATTTGAATTATACAAAAATTGTTTGTTACTGGATGGTTCTAAAAATCCCATCCCTTCTAATACTCCTAGGCATTTTAATTCTATTTGAATGACTGAAGAGCAAAAAAAATAAAAAGAACTATCGCTCTCGACTTCTATCTGTAGTTACAACTCTATAAAATTCATCCTTACTTAAGGTTTATGTGACATTACTTTTGTGTCTTCCATTGTTTACAACACTCTTTGTTAATGTCACAGATTTCCATACTATTTTTTATTTAAATGATTTTCCACTATTCTTATTTTTCTCAGTTACATCTCTATTCCTATGATTCCTTGAAAACTGTGAAAGAAACGTATAGATATATCTAAGAATATCTATGAATGGATATTCATAAGATAGCTATTAAATGAAAAGAATAAGATCGATAAAATTTAGTTCACAGTTTCGGCATATAAAATATAAATTCGCATCAAATTTGAAACCAAATAAGTCAAGGAATTGACCATCTGTCAGCCTTTACTTTCACAAAATTGTAAAAGTGATAACTCCAAAATTCAATGACTTAAATATACGTCATTTGGTAAATGATTTTGGGCTACAATTGTCTGTCTATGACAAATTTTAGATTCAATCGATCGGAAACGCGCACTCTGGTGCTTGTGTATTAATTCGACGATTAATCTCTATAAACTGTACGCTAATAAGCTCTTTCGCAACTTTTGTTGCTAATGGTATGGCATTAACACAAATATATTTATAAGATAGCATAAAAGAAATTTTGGGAAGAAACCTCTCGCTGGTTTCCTTCCTATTTAGTCTTTAAAGGTGGGATTTTTTTTTTCAGGTTGTGGATGAAATATTTAGCGGTATCTCATTCTTTCGCCTTTAAATCCTAAATAAGCAAATAAGGAAACCATTAAAAATGGTCACCCCAAAATTTCTCGCATACACTCTAATAAATGCATTATCCCAGAAAACGATTGTCATATAATAGCTACGAAATATTAAACTTCGGCTCGAATTTAGCATTTTTGCTAAATGATGTTGTCTAATGCCAATTGGTCAAGCCAAGCCGAATGAGCAGAGATGTTTAGATTAAGGCAGAGGTGTGCGCCTTTTGTTGTTTAGGAGCACCGTTCAGGTGAAAGGACGTCTTTGCTCGAACACACAAGACACAACCGTTTTTAGGGGGGGAAGGGGTGGAATTCATTCATACACTCATTCATCCATCAGCTGGTCAAAATTTCGATCCAAATCAGAGACTGGCTCATCCCTGATTCAGTACCCTCAGAGGTATCGTTTTGTTATGGGAATTTGGAGGACTTTGCAGTTACGACCTATTTCGTGTGCCATTAGCCAAGGTCTTTGGACCAGACGAGGACAGAACCAGCAACCTTTCGTTTACGAGACTGACGCTCTACCAACCAGGCTACCACGGCCTTCATTTTCACTAAATATATCATGCCATGCTAGGTGAATTATTTGGAGATTAATTCCTGACATGTGGTTAAAGTATCCGAAAATCGAATTTTTGTTTTAGACGCGTTTTCCCAATCGGCTAAAACTAAAGTTAGGCACATAACTATACTTGTAGTTACAAAATCTCATACCAAATTTTACATTGGTATGTTCATTAAGTTATCGAGTTATTGAGAATATATGTGTTTCAAAGTATAGGCAGACAGATGGTTAAAACCTTGTTGGATTCGGCTTAAATCAATTTGGATTTGGATGAAATTTTATTTATCATTATCTTTGTTTCTAAGTTATCGTATCAAATTATATTGCGAACAGCCAGACAATCTGACTTCCTCTAATCGAATTTTGCTCAATGTTTGGTAGAAATCTACAAATTTCGTATAAAGACCTAATGCCAAATTTCATCCGTCTAGCTCAAAATGATTTTGAATTATCCTTGTTATAGACAGACAGACGGGCTGTTTTCAAAAGTTACCATCTATCTGTCTGTAAATTCACCCTCTCGTCTTAACTGTCTATTTCGATCTCAGGAAAGTCTAAAACGCGAAGATTCGACAAAATTGCGAATTTGAATATTTTGACGATTGCTATACTTTCTCTGTTCTACGTATAAGAGAAAGAAGGAATAAATTTTAACATTTAAAAACATTATGTATCTATACTTTTTTCATTAAGGCTCTGAAAAATATGGTATAATTTCCTTATTTTTTTCAAAATGCAGTATGATATCACAGTATTCTTGTTCAGCCTTCAGAACACTCCAAATCCAATCAGATATAATTGCACCATTATAGTTTTCGCTAATAATGTTATAGATGAAAGTATTATATAAATTTCTAGACTTTCATTATAATTCGGAAGAGAGCATTCTATTCATTCCTGGAACTGTATTAACAATAGAATCGCATACATACAAAAAATAATTAAATTAAAAAATTGAAAGTTTTGAATTCTTCAAAAATACAAAGAAATACAAGATTTCAAGTTAATTAAAAAATAGGAGAATGAATGTTAAAAATGATCTGTCATGGATGTAAATATCCAAATTCTTGAGAAATACTTTTCTGTCATTATTTTTTTTCTAAACCATTGCTATCGAATAACAAAAACAAGCAAATCTTATTATAACTATTATTCTTTTTTTCAGTGCTCTAATATTACTTTTACTGACACAGACATTTCTAGATTATTATTAATTTTCGAAAAATGAATACTGTACAAAATGTGTCTACTTCTCTTCATTTTTGCAAATAAATTTCTTAGCATCTACCTTTTGACAGAACAAAAGATAATATAAATAACTCATGCAACTTACATAGCAAATGCAGCAAAAAAGCTAACTAAAGATAAGACATTTGATGACGAAAAGAAATTTTTGAGAAAGCAGTAAAAGTAAACATCTGTATAAAGAAATGATGAAACAAAGGAAAAATGATTTTCAAATCTCTTGTACATGACAGCAAACAGCATTTACAATTCCATGCAATATTTATAAAGTGAAACTACAGTGGCTACCCAATCGTTCAAAATATAATCGAATTGTTCAATATGAAAGATATTCAATTTTGAAAGACAAAAAACTTGTCAAAACAAGCTCTAATTCATATTTCTGCCTCAAAAATGTAATATTTTTATAAAAAATAACTAATTATTCGAAGATTTGCATTTTTTTAGGGAACATATTTTTAAAACTTTTGTGTTTATTTTTATTTTTTCATATAGTAGTAGTATAGAGAAAATACTCATAAAAAAATCCGAACTCGAGATTTTGACGAATCTTCATATTTTAGATCTTGTCGAGTTTCCAAAAACACATTTTTAGAAAATGCCCGTTTGTCTGACTGTGATAAAGTTAACTCAAAACTGCTTTCAGCTTAACAGATGAAATTTGGTGTATGGTTTTTACACCAAATTTCAGATAGTTTTAAGTCAAATCTGTTCAAATGAAGGATATATATCCGTCTGTCACAAAAATATAACTAATACGATGACTACTAAATGAAGAGAACTATATAGATTAGATTTAGTGCTCAGATTCAGCATCCATAGTGTAGACATCTGACAAATTTTGACCCAAATATGGCTATGACTCACAAAAACTGCACATATATGCTGGTTGTCTGTCTTCTCCTTCAGAAACATGTAAAAGGGATAATACAAAAACTCAATGAATTAAGTATTTCATATTTGGCATGGTATTTTGTGACTACAAATGAAGTTTTATGACAAATTTTTGTTTCAATCGAATGAGAAAAACATACCTAAAACACAAATTCCAGATGTGTGTGTATATATATATATATATAATAACTGGTCAAGTTTGACATGACAGATTCAGTATTCACTAAACTGATGCCTAAAGTTAATATTCCATAACTAAAAGTTAATACTTCATAAATAGTGTATGCTAGCGCATTGTAAATCGTTCTCTGTAATGACAAATTCACTAAAGAGTATGCGGGGAAGTTTTGGGGAGACCATTCCAACTGGTTTTAAAGTTAACGTCTTCCACTTTTTTTTAATAGGAAAAGTAAATTCCTAACCGATGCGTAAGCAATTACAAAAGTACAAAAAAATGATACTTATTTTACGGAAGTACCGATGCTTACTGCTTTTGTTTATTTGCACTCTCCTAATATTAAAAAGATTCTTATAGCTTGAAAGGGTTCGTATGGCTAATTCCAAGGCTTATTTTTATGTTATACTAGCCGCCTTTGGCGACCAGCTAGTTCGCCATGAGTAAAACGTTCAAAAATTTTCAATTAAATCCCATATTCATTAGCCTTGAAGTAATTCCGGGCATTGATTGACCTGAAATTAGTATTTTCTTTAAGATGATGGACGGAAAGTTCTAAAAGTACATCTTTTCCTAATAATTTTCTTTAATTTTATAAATCAGTCAGTTTTAACCATCGGTTAATGCTTCCAAAATATTTAAAAAAAATTCGATGATGTTGCCAAAATATTAAGTATGTTTTTTTAAAGAAAGCGAGAAAGGGAAAAAAAGTATTAAACTAATGATACAGATATTGCAAACGATTACATAAATATGCCATTAAGTCGGGATTTCAATGCATATCCTGTCTAAATTCAATCTGGTTTACCGTAAATAAAGAAGATTTATTGAGTTAATGATATAGATATTGCAAACGATTGTAGAAACCTTTGCTTTGCATTTATTTTTCAAAGAAAATATCACATTTTATATTTCTTTTATTTTATCCAGTCACGTGATAAAAACATGGTTAAAATATTTCTTTAAAAATTCATTAAAAATAGAAGTTTACATTATAAATTAAAAAAAACTCATACCATTAGAAAGCTAATTTTTTTATCTTTAAATTGATATAAAAATCATGTTTGTGCAATAATATTTTCGGAAGTTAAAGCGGAAAAACGTCGAAATTTCGCTTAAATTTTAATTAATTCAAATTCGAATTAAAAATTCGAAAAAAGGGCTCCGAGGTGCACATACCGGACCTCCAAGGTATACATGTACCAAATTTGGTAGCTGTAGGTTCAACGGTCTGGCCTGTAGAGCGCCAACACACACACACACACACAAGCACACACACACACACACATTGAGCTTTATTATAAGTATATAGATATATGGGCGGAAATTCCGTACTAAATCAAAATTCTTTTTCAAAGCAGTCAGCGCTACACAAAGAAAAAATTTATAGTCGTACTTTATTTCGAAAAAAAAAGAGAATCATTAATAAAGTTATTGTTCATAAATCTATATAAATTCCTCGTATATAGTTCTTCCGAACTTTTTTTTTTTCATTTTCAAAGCCAAATATGGTGAAGGGTCAAGAAAGAATAACATAAAACCCACGTGTCATATTCGTCTGAGAATAACATAATTTCTTCTTATGATAAAAATGAATGTCACAAACTCTTTAGTAAAATGCATAACACAAAAATTGAACTTTTTTACTATTAATCTATATTAAATATTTGGAGTTTCAGGTTCCTTTTTAGCTAAATTTCAAAAGAATAGGAAATGGACTGTATTATTTTAAAATATAAGAATAATTTTAGCAGATTATTTTAGAGATGTGGAAAGATCATCGTTTAGAAAGTGTTAGCCTTATTCCTGTTTCTTGTGAAGGAATTTTCTTTAATTGTATTACTTCAAATTGAAAATATGAGACAACCGCAAGTCGCTCCAATTACAAAGCTTACAGTCACAAAGGTCAGGTCATAAAGTGTCTCTAGTTCAACGATATGACCTTCGGCATCTAATCCATCTGTCTAGAAAACTCTGAAGCTCATAAACACTACTTTCTTACAGTGATTATCAAAAGCACTTGCTCAACGCTTTTTTTTTCAGTATTATTTTTATTAAAGTTTGCACAACTTTTTTCTGTAAATGACGAATATCTTTCTATGTAGAGTTGAAGGATAATCCATAGTTGACGTCAGCGAGAACGGTTTTTTTAGAAACATTGGCGAAGCTAGATAACACATTATAACACGAAATATTCAAATCAGAAACCTCTAAAAAATGTAATGCATTAGAATTATAAACATAAAAACAAGTAATATAAAATTATTTTCGATTCAATTCCTTCTTAGGTCAAGAAAGAAAATTTCTATTTTAGTTACTTCTTATTAAATAATTATCAAAAAATGACTGATTTTTGCAAGAATTTAGAAATAACGATACAATGAACGCAAGAACGTAAAAAATACTGAAAGCCTTACATTTTATAGATTGAACTACTGCTGTTGGCTTCAGTTTTCATTATAAACTGCTTTAACTCAATTCAAAGTATTAAAAATTAATTAAATTTAATGAATTAATTAATATTTGATAAATAAAACTGCATAAACATCAAGTGTCATCCACTACAGGTTTTTAAAAATGTATTTGAACATTAGTGGATGAATAAAAAGTATTTTAATAATGACTGAAAATTTAAACAAGATTAGATAGAGAGAGAGTGTGAACTAAATATTAGAAATTGAAAAAGATTCAGTTCTTGCATTAAATACTTACAACATAATTGATAAGGTCCTCGTAAAACCATATTTTTAAAATAGTGCCAACTTATATTTTAAGCCAGGAATAAAATGAGATAGATGAAAAAAGAATTTTTTTATTGCTGTTTATGCAGTAGAATGAAACAATAAATTTGGGGAATAGTGAATCCAGACAAAATAAATAACACAGAATAATCAGTAAAAAAAGTGGAACTTGTAGAAGGAAGTCACGAGGCTTATTGAGAATAGTGCCGCATTTCATATTTTATGGATTTGCGAAAAAAGTTTCGTGCAACTTCGGCCTGTTAAGTTTCACACAGCGTGATTTTCAACCTTCGGAATCCAGACTGGAATTTTTTAAGCCTTCAAAATATTAACGAAAAAAAATAAAGTTTTTGGTATCGCACGAACAGCTTTTAACTACACATACATCAGAAAAATAGTACTTTTTCGAGTAGTAAGGAATCTTTGAAAAATAATAGCTTTCGAACATTTTATTAATTTTTCGGTATTAGTAAAAAAACAATAATATTATTCATAATAAATTTTTAATAATTTAATAATATGAAACTAATATTTAATATGATAATAATATTAATAATTAATGTCTATATAATATTAAAGAATATTTTAATAATATATTATAGAAATATAAAAAAATGATTAACTGATTATAACTCTGACTTAACATTTGATATTTCGAATACTTTATCAGTCTTTTTAATTGGCACTCATTTGATATCAGTATTATTTTCATTTTCTTTTATTTTCATCAGAATATAAACAGCATGCATTCCAAATCATAAAAATATGCATCTTTATCATTAACTCTATATGCTTGCAATGTTTTTTAACATGTAGCCAGTTGAAGTTTAATCATTAATTAAAATGCAATAAATAAAAAATAGAATGCCCTACTTTTGCTTATAAAAATACAAAATGATCAATTTTTGTTACAAAACAATTAGATGATGAGCTTTTACATTATTATAGTTGTGTTCGTATTATTTTTTTTTTCTTAAATCTTGAAAAAGAATAAAAACAAACGATTTTTTTTGTTGTTTATTTATAAATGTGTCAAAGTATTCTTTGGAATTTGCTGTAGGGGAAAATAATTTAAAAACTGTCTGTCTAATAACTAATTATTAAATTACCTCTATAATTGTTCTTTTAGATATTCATATTCGAACATTAAAACAAATCACACGTTGCATTAGGACTTTTAATTCAAATTGCAATATATAAAATTAAAAGAAAGAAAGAAAATGATCGTACTGTCCTTTCAAGGAATAATAATCAAAGAAATTCTACCGTCGAAGTTAAAATAGATTCTGTTCTTTTAAAAGGTATTTCAAGTTCATTGCCCTGTATGCCTTGAGGACTGGACGGCTGTGAGTGAAGTTATGAATTAAAAAAGTCTATCCTGTTCCGTCTAGTTCACTCACTATTATTTCTGTGTCAGGGAGTACAACTATTGAGGTCACGGCGAAAATTCTTGCAATTAACTTTGACAACAGCCAACAGAGAATAATTTCCTGATATGTTTTATTAATGCTATCTCAAACATCTTATATATATCGTGTAAACTCTGATTAATATCTTTTGCAAATAAAGTTTCGGGAAAGGTTCCAGCAAAAATGACGGTATTTTCTGTTGGATAAAGTAATTTAAAATATTTTTGCATGTCAATTTGAAGGATTATTATCTTATAGAAGTCAGGAGATATAAATGAAATTACGGAATAAAGAGTATATAAATGGTAAAAAGAAATTTGGCAATAATTTCGAATGTTTTTTTTTCGTTTTGATTATTAATATTTGAAACCAAGCTCAGGCTTTTCGTTATATTTCTATTCACACAAAAGTAGGGATATATATTGGCTCTCTTTAGAACATTTCGTTTACAATAGAACTTAGTTCATAATAAAAAGTGAAAAAATGTAAAAGTGAAAATTAGAACCTTGAAGTGATTTTTTAAATTTTTTAATTAGAATTTTTTAGTTAAATTATGAGCTGAAATTTATTTTTCTGTGATACTTTTCAAAAATATTGTCCAGAAAGGATTTTTGCAACGTTCGAAAATTCAAAAAATTATCTTTTTTATTATATTAATTTAGTAATCGTACAATTTTTTTTCCTAATTTTTGACTTTTTTTAACCTAAATTCCAGTAATAGTTGACTTGACAATAATACTGTTGACCTGAAAATCAAACCATTTCTTTGATTTTTTCAAATATTTAATAGATAAGGATGAGCTTAACAATGCTATGATGTAATGGGGTTAATCATGCTCACAATGAACAAAAAATCTGTAAGTATTGAAACAACTGTCCGACAATTGGACGGAAAAGGACCTGAAATACGTCTAAGCGATTTAACATAAATAAATATAAATAATATTCTTGGCGAGACAAGTTTATTCGTTTGGCGCTAATCATCATAAAGTACTTTTTATGAGAAATTTTTAAAAAAGAAGCTAGAATAAGGCAAGAAAAGCTAAATGTCCTTGTATACTAATAAAAATACTTTTTTTGTCAGTTTCTGAAAAATTAGATACTTTTTCTAAGATGGTGTTAAAAGGGAAATCAAATAAGGTTAGATATTTAGGACAAACCCTCCATGAGGGTTTAACCTAAATGGTGTTCTTTTATGTACACATGTATATATAGCTTGGCTAAAGACGAGATAAATCATTTATACATATTATTTCTATCTTCACACAAATAATCTTTAGCTTTGTCACTGCCACTATGCTATAAAATTTCAAATGTTTTGTAATGTTTCTGTAAATTTGTCAAGGTGAAAAAAAAAAACTCAATTTGATTATCAAATTAGTAATGCTATGTAGCTCATACATGCACTAAATAATTGATATAGAAATGCATAGTAATGCAAATTTTTTTTATAATTCTTTGATGCTCGTGTCCGTGTTTCCACGGAAATGGTGTGCAGTAGCTTCTGAAGGCAAAGACTCCTGAGCACCCAATGGGCAAAAGTCTGATTTCTAGCTCATATGAAGATGACACACACATTCGCTTGCACAACCCCTTTTTACAGGGGGGCACATTCACATGCCTCTCAGATAGAACACAGATGAACAACCATGCCTGAACTGGGAATTGAACTCGCGGAAGACGTGCTACCCCTATGGCAGAAGCCGGTTTACCATGCTTTATTATGTATATAATATTTGCAAGATTTCTTGTTTATAAATATTCTTTTTCCATAAGATTTTTACAATTACTATTTTACTTTACACTAAACGTTATTCAATGTTTAATCATGCACCTGTGCTTCTGTAATTAGTTGGATTGTATAATGTAAATGTATACTGCTAAAAGTAATACCTGCCCAATTAAAAATTTTGAATAAAAATCCCCCTCTTGGGGAACTCTAATATTGTTACACACTCTCATTGACACACAGAAAATAAAGTTAAATCAATTTATTAACACAACTCTGAAACTATGATTAAGAGGTCTTCGGCTTTGATACCAGCAGGGAAAGTTTCAGAATACCTTTCTGGGGACAGTAAGAAAAATCCAAAGCACTTATCTGGTAAACTAAAGAAAGACCCAAAATCTTCAGGAACACCAAATAAAGGAAAACATAAATTAAGTTATTAAATAATATTTCCATAAGTTGTGAATCATACTGCCTCTAGCGGGATTTGAGCTCACGGTATCTTGATTACGATACCAGTGTGACGAGACCATAAGGCTACAGAGAGTAAACTGCTTGGTTTCAATGCGGCAATATGTTCAAACTTTCTCAGAAAAATCTGACCAATATATTTCTGTTTCGCCCTAAAAAATGGACATTATAGATTTTCCCAGCTCCGTTAGTGTTAACCATGACTTACACTGGTAGCACTGAAGTCTAATTTTAATGCGATTTCTTATATTTTACTTAGTACAAAGTAATTATACAAACACTTTGCCAATATATGCTCCCTCAAGTAAGCAAAATATTTGATACAAAATGCAATAAGATGCACTTCAAAAAATGACATGAAAAAAATATATCGTCCAGTTCCCAAAGTTACAGTTACGGTAGCAAGATTTCGGAAAAAACTCTGAAAATTCAACACAACTTTAACAACAACTGTGATTCACCAGATCACGAACTACTTTTCCATTACTTTAGCAGTCTAATCGAGTCTTCTGCTGTGGATCTACTTACAGTATTGAACCTCTTTCGAAACTATATGATACTAAAATATGCAAATTTCCAGCTCTGGCGTAAGACAGTGCCATCACTGAAATCGTCGTCTTGCATTCAGAAAGAGACGCTTTGATTTGAGTGCTGTATTCAGCTTTCTAACTTTTTGACATGAACAAAACGTCTCGTAATGAAATAGGGCCTCAAAATGCAGTAGTGGATTTTTTTTTCTTTCTTTTTTACCTGAATGAACATAATGCGACACAGAGTTATTGAATATACACTGAAGTGACAAAAGCCATGGGATGACTGTTAATATCGTGTCGGTCCTCCTTTTGCCCGGCGAAGTGCAACAACTCGATGTGTCATGGAGTCCACAAGTCGTTGGAAGTCCTCTGCAGGAATAGTGAGCCATGCTGTCTGTATAGACGTCCATAATTGTGAAAGTGTGGATGGTGCAGGAGTTTCGGCACGAACGGACCTTTCGATGATGTCCCATAAATGCTCGATGGGATTCGGGTGATCTAGGTGGCCAGATCATGAGCTGGAATTGGCCGGAATGTTCTTTAAACCAATCGTGGACAGTTCTGGCCCGGTGACATGGCGGATTGTCATCCATAAAAATCCCATCGTTGTGTGGGTACGTGAAGTCCATGAATGGCTGCAAGTGATCTGCAAGCAGCTGAACATAACCATTTCCAGTCAATGATCGGTTAAGTTGCACCAGAGGACCGAGACCATGCTATGTAAAAACAGCCCACACCATTATGCAGCCACC
Organism: Argiope trifasciata; assembly: GCA_026543055.1. Taxonomy (NCBI): domain Eukaryota; kingdom Metazoa; phylum Arthropoda; class Arachnida; order Araneae; family Araneidae; genus Argiope; species Argiope trifasciata. The sequence goes on from JAPMOQ010050131.1 coordinate 1,851,436, forward strand.
ACCAGCTTGAACAGCGCCTTGCTGACAGTTTGGGTCCATGGCTTCGTGGGGTCTGCGCCGCACTCGAACTCTACCATCAGCTCGTAACAACTGAAATCGTGACTCATCTGACCACGCCACGGTTTTCCACTGGTCTAGGGACCAGTCGATATGCTCACGAGCCCAGGAGAGTCGCTGCAGGCAGCTGTCAGTAAAGGCACTCGAATCGGTCTTCTGCTGTCATAGCCCAATGAAGACAAATTTCGCCGCACAGTCCTATCGGACACGTCCCTCGTACGTCCCACATTGATTCCTGCAGTTATTTGACGAAGTGTTGCGTGTCTATTAACACTGACCATTCTACACAGACGTCGGCGGTCTCGATCGTTAAGTGCAGGTTGTCGCCCACTGCGCTGTCCATGATGGGATGTGATGCCTGAAATTTCATACTCTCGGCACACTCTTGATACTGTGAATCTCGGAATGTTGAATTCACTAACGATATCCGAAATGGAATGACCCATGCGTCTAGCTCCAACTAACATTCCACGTTCAAAGTCTGTTGATTCTCGTCGTGCCGCCATAAATCACGAAAAACCTGTTCACATGAATAACTTGAACACAAATGAAAGCTCTGGAAAACGAGCTGCGCATTTATACTTTTTCGCTGCAATACTACTGCCATCTGTATATTTGCATATTGCTATCCCATGACTTTTGTCACTTCAGTGTATATTTTAAAAACCATCGGGCTTGGCGGTACTGGTATTCATTGCTTTATCCAATTTGATACGTAAATTTGAAGAAACACGCACATGTGATATATCTCTTTCTGTATAACCTTACATTCCTCTCGAGATTGTTGCAAAAATGCATTAGATGACAGGAGAAAATTATCACCTAATATCGTATATCAGCTCAATTCTCACAGGCACCTGTAACTAAAAAAATACAGCTCCTAAAATGCTTATTTTAAGATTCCCTATGCCTAAGATGTCAGATTTAAAGCACTATTAGAGCCACAATTAGGATCTGTGAACCAAAGAAAATTTCAATGTAATAAAATAATTGAGGAGCAAAAGAAAAAAAGATCACCTATTATTGATTGATGCTGTACAATTTTGCAAACTGGTATTTTTAGAAATTAAAATTTTTCAAACCAGCTGCCATTACCGTAATCGTATACATTGTTAACCTTTTGCGGTTACATTATAAACATAAAATTAATAATGATATGACTTTGCATCATCTATATAAATGAAAATGAATGTCTGTATGTCTCTTATGCACTGTCGTATCACTCATAGGATTGCGATAAAACTTTGAATACTTATTACTTGCACTTGTGGGATGGTTATAGGCATAGTAAAATTGTGTAATAAATAAAAATTATTTTTGAGGCTATTTACTGCATCTATTAACCAAAGATCAGTATCAAATTAACTCGCCAAGGAGACACAACAGTTTCAGTAAAGGTGCTGAATTCAAGGTACAGGTTAATATTTCGTAGCTATTGTATGTTAATGCTTTGTAAGTCTTTCTATGAGGGAACAGCCTTATTAGAGAGTAAGCGAGAAATTTTTTTGGGGGGAAGCACTCCTTTAAGATTGAAATTTTAACTAAAAATTTAATAAAATGTTAACGTTTTTGAGCACCTTTCAGAAATATTAAACTACAAAAAAAATTGCATTATTTTACCTTTAAAAAAGTATTAATTCAACTATATCAACAAATTTATGCATAAATGCATAAGTTTCACTGTTTAATCAATTTTAAAAGAAAATGTTTTAATCACATTTTCTAATATTAATTCTTAACTGGTGATGTGCGATCTGTGAGACCGTTAGCGATGGACTTCGGTCACACTTAATCTATTTTTAATTCAATTGAATTGATTGTCCCTGTAGCTTCCTGTTTTGTGACCTTCAATACACGTGCACTTTTTCAATCGGTTTTAGCTGAGGCTTTTTAAAATAATTCAGTTATTTCTTTAATACCTCTTAGTGTCCCAGCGATAAACAAGGCTTAACGAATGGTGCTAAAACTTGGACCTCGAAATATCATCTAATTTACTGCTCCTATTATGAAGCAGTGCTTCAAACACTTTTAAATGAAGCAAAAAGTGATTTTAGTGACAAGCCCTAGTAGCACACAAATATTGTGCAATATTGATATTATGGATTGTGTATTAAGCAATATTCGCAATATTGCTTAATACTGTGGAATAGTGTTTAACATTATATATTATCGCATAATATTGTACAATATAGTGCAACAGACTGTGCTACCTGGAAGGATGATTGTATAGAAGAGTTTTTCAATGAAAGCTCGCATTCAACTGCTTCTGATATGTATATTCAAATATAATTAATTTTACTAGTGATAATGCATTTTGAAAATTAATAAATTCTATTAATATACCAAGAGAAATATATAGATAATTTATAGGTTGATTTTTATACTAGTTCCTAACCTGTATGTTTAAAATGCCCTAGAAAACCGTGCTATGAAATTCATACGAGCCAACAAAAAAAGGGCCGGTTGTCATTTTTTTCCTATAATTGTTGAATTTTAAGTTCTAATGTTTTCTTTATACCTTTTTTCATTGAAAAAATAAATATGATTTAAAAATAAAAAGTAATATGTTTTTTTCAAAAATACTGTTTGTTGCAACACGTAATTTGAGTAGAAAATGTATGTTCCAGCGCAATTACTTTTTTCAACTATAATATGTTTTGAAAAATTTCTAAAACATATTTATGTATCATGCAAAATAAATTGGCTGATTTTCATACTGATATATTCATTAGAAAATTTAATTTGAGTGTAAAGAAAATGCGGTCTCGTAAACTGCTTCCCCAGTTAAGGATTAATCTTGAGAATTCCGAACGGAATCACAAAAGATACAAAAAATAGTTTCTTCCCTTACAGTTCTCAAAAAACACCAAGCATTACAATTCTAAAAGAATACATAAATCTATTATATAAAAATGAATTGTCGCTTGTTGCTTGAATGAATTTATGCGCAACCGTACCGTTCGACCGATTTCTATGCAACTTGGTCAACTCATTGCTTGCACCTGCGTGAAAGTTATAGGCAAAGCATATTTATCATATTTCTTATATAAAAATGAATTTTTGTTTATTCGTATCCTATGCGCTACTGGATTGTTTAATCGTTTGTGATAAAACTTGGTAAAACCTAATGCTTGCATTTCCGCGAAAGTTATATTTTAAAACTGATAATTGACAAAAGTCAAACAGCACATCCCATTCGAATTAATCGCACATATATCCAAAAAAATAAAATTATGATTAATTTCAGTCAATGTGAGGTAAATGAAATCAAAAATACTTTGTGAAAGCACTAATGTGTTGCTGATCTCACACATACAAAATAAAATTATTACCTATACAGCTGAAGGTAAGTTATATATAATGGAAATTTTTCAGTGTTAACAGTAATTTTGCTATTTATTAAGTGAATCTACAAACAATCTTTCAATTATACAGATGTATGTCATGTTGAGTGCTTTGAGAAAAAATATATTTCCAAACATCCTCTTCTTGATAGATCTAATAGCGCAACATTTGTAAATTAGCCAAATCGATCTTCAGAAACAAACGAGGAACAACAAGAAAGAAACTATGCAAATCGTTTACAAACTGTAAGTTCACTTGTTTCAGAGTCTCAAGATCAACATGGGTAGGAACCGAAAGACGACATTTACATGCTACCTGATCACGAGTATCAGAATCAAAAAACCAATATAAGGCAAGAAGCGTGACAACTATCCTTAAAGGAACGTCTGTCGAAGATGTGCTCACTCCACTCATCCCTATCACTTCCTTCCAACATGCCTTTTTGTTTCAAACGACTGCAGTTCCCCGGGCCTCGATGGCCTGGTGGTAAGATCTCTGCTTCGGAACCGGAGGGTTTCAGGTTCGAGACTCGATTCCACCGAAGAACCGTCGTGTGAAGGGGACACTTGCACGTTAAATCTGTCAGGCCAAACGTCCTCCCTCTGGTGTAGGGTGGAGTGGAGAGGGGGATGCCTATTCAGGTGTCTTCCTCGTCATCTGACCGTGGTTCAAAATGACGCGGTCCGTCCCAAAACAGCCCTAGTGTTGTTTTACAACGGGACCTTAATATAACTAAACTAAATCAAAACTGCAAGTTCCCCATTCGACTTGCAATCTCGATGACCGTTAACAATGCGCATGGTCAATCACTTCAAGTGTGCCGACTGAACCTAAAAAAATCCATGTTTTTCACATAACCAGTTGTATACTGGATGCTACGAATCGGAGTGTAAAGAAATTAATCTGTTTCCGGAAAAAGAAAAAAATATTGTCCACCATAAAGCTCTTGAATGATCAAATACAAAAGAATAAATATTATTTACACTTCTCCTTTGTATTATCATTCAATTTCAATGTATGTATTCATTATCGACAAGAAAATAAATATTGTTATTTCTATTAATCCTAATTAAACAAGACAGTTATTTTAAATTTCAAACGATATTTCTAAAATTATTTCTTCTGCGACTGCAACGTGGCGGGTACCAGCTAGTTATATGAATTAAAATACAATTTTGCACAACATTACGAAATTTATGACTGTATAGCTACATTTCTAATCATATTCTTATTGCTAAATTAGTTTCCTTGGTTTGAAAATTGGTTATATTTAATTTGAAATAAATCATTTAAACATGTTTCCACATCCATGATTTCTCTAAATTGGCAGGCATGAAAACCGTGTTACTTTCATTGCCTTATTTAAGTTCTGTTCGTTGTGAGCATGAACTTTTTTAATGCCCTATAATAACAAGATACTATTAAAAATTTAAATGTCTGATTCATCTATCATCTGAATTTCACAGTATAGTAACTTCCTTTCTTTTTTTTATTCGTTTCGTAAACAGCAAAATGTTAATTTCCTTTTCAGCTTTCAGTAATGAAAGAAATATGTTTTCTAGAGTAACGAAGACAAAAAAAATCAAGTAAACTTTGTACCATTACTAGTTGATATCATTAATTGATTGTTCCTAATTGATTGATATCATTAAATTGACAATTCTTTAAATTTAGGTAAAATATAAAATTCAATTTTGTGTAGTGGTATTTTCGAAAGTTATTGAGGAGAAACGTCAAAACTGATTTTAATTTTTAATTAATTAAAATTGAAGCTTCAATTTCTAAAAAATTGCTCAAAGATACACATCCCCACTCTCTTAAATATATATTTCCGAGTTTGCTAATCGTAAGTCAATTGGTCTGTTCTGTAGAATGCTATTACATTGACATTAACCTTTATTATTTGTAAAAATAATATAGTATTGTAAATGAAGAAATTTTCATTAAAAATTAAAATAATAAGGCTCATTTTTAGACATCTTTGTACCAAACTGACTTTGGAATCCAATTAAGCTAACAACAGTGGCCAACTGAATACGATAATTTTGAATTCTCGTGATACTTAATTTGAAGTGAGCTGTAAAGACAATTTATCTTAACTCTAAATTTAAATATATATATATATAATTCATTTCAAAAAATATATTATCATCTCATTTTCCTCTCATTTTCTCAAGAATTATAATTCTTTTCTTCTGCCTTAATCCGTTCAAAAATTTCATACTTTTCCTGAACTCTCAACTTTTATTTGATATTTCTTCATCATTATTATTATTATTATTATTTGACAATTATTTTATTTATTTTTATGATAACACATACATTTACAAGTGGACAGTTAAGGAAGGACATTTATAGTCTTAGGTAATCTAGATAATAAATCCAGAAAACGGAACTGGAACTACTACACTTCATTTTATGTTAGTTTTACTATATTATCTTTGTGTTAATTTCTCTAACATGAAAATTACTGATACACAACAAGATATTTAATAAGTGGATCCCAGTTTATTTCACTTCACATAAACTTTTATCAGTGAGTGAGTGAGTCTGAACCTCGAACCCACAATCTGCTTGAAGTCAACACTCTATCAAATCAAATAAGCTTGAAAAGCCATCAGTAGAAGATAAAGATACAGCCATATTCTGATTTCAGTAATTTAAAGAAAGTATTGCCACTACTGAGGATTTCGAGATTAATAACTAGAATTCATCAAAAATATTGGAAAGAATTAATTTGTTAGAATTTATTTTGAAATATTAATGAAACAATAATTTTTTTTTCTCTGTTGATTTCTGTACATGTAATAAAGAAATTAACATTGAAGAAAAATAAAAAAAATTAAGCTAATATTTTAAATTGCATTATTTTCAGTAAATGTTTAAAGACCCATACAATTTTACATTCCAACGATATTAAAACAAGTTTCAAATCTTTCATTTTAAACCTTTGGGCCCCACCTTGATATATATGACCCACTGGTATTTTCAAATCATCCAAAGAGATAAGTAAAATGGAATTTATTGAAGCAAATGTCCCAATGGTTTTCCGTATTTAAATTCATATGTTAGAGTAATTTTTAACTATGTCTTAGTAATAAAGTAAACTGTATTGTACCATGAGTAAAATTGCACTCTGTGAAAATTGTTTTGTGATGTATCATACAGAGAAATGTCATGAATTATGTTGGATATGTAATTAGTAAGAATTGCAATAAAATAGTTTTGAAATATTGTAAAAACTAGAAACTTAACTTTTCACTGTGTTTCATATGGTCACCTCAACCCCTATGGGACACATGTGCTTCATTTCAAAAGGTCACTGGGACACATAGGACCCATTTCAAAATTGCACCTATAGTTATTTTTTGTTTTTATTTTAGCAGAATATAGCTATTTGTACGTTATTTGATCCATTAGAGTTCCAAAATATTTTAATTTTGGAAAAGAAAAAGGAGGTATTGAAAGGGTTAAAAGTTTTATCTTTGTGTGTAAGATAAATTGATAAATTCAGTCAAATCTGATATTAAAGTAATCCTATTAAATGACTTATTTGAAACTCTTTATACAATTATCATATTCATATATTGATATTTCCTGGTAAAATTCAAGCTCTGCAAGTTTGAATTTTGAGTTGTTGATGGGATGAATATTGGATTAATGGTGTGAAAATCATTAATGATAACATCCTTTAAAAAAATCGAAATAAATGATTGATTCCACTTTTTTATTATTTTAAAATGTCTGCTAATTATAGAAGAAATAAATGTTCCTAATCTAAAGATAGTTAAATTTTATTCAAAATCGTTCATCTACTAAAGAAGTTTGGGCAATTTAAATTTAATTCCAATGGAGAAAGATTTGTCAGAAGTTCATTTATTGATAAATTAACAAGAAAAACGTCAGAGAGAATAAAATTTTAATGTAATATTGTATTTAGTGGAATAACTATAAATGCATGTAATATAAAAAAATAAATATTTAGTTTTTCAAATTGTTTTGCTATACTTGTATATGCCTTTTTCATTTTCTTATAAATAGGTTTTATCGTTATGATGTGAAGAAATACATTTGTACAAATATTGCGTTGGCAAAGATATGGCGGATCATATTGTGTTTATCAAAACAATTAGGGGCAGTGTCGATTCCGGCCTTTATTCGTAATCAGTGCTACATTAATTTATAAATGCCTAATACTGGATCGGGATAACATATGAAAATTATGTTTAATAAAATTAAATAACTAGCTTTAAATATTCATAAAAAGTTTCCCTGCTTTGTTAATTTTCTTGAAAGCGAGCGCTGCTTTTACAATATATAATTATTAGAAAAAGTTTAATGTATCAAATAATAGCGAAGCAAGAAGAAATGTATAAAAAAATCATATATCTATTCTTACAAAGCAATTCTAATTCGGAAAGGAAGAAAAAATAAATTATCTTTGACATTGATACTCTGAAGAATAAAAAAGCTTTCATCGTTTCAAGCCAGGAATTTTTTGATGCAGTAATACCCCATGAATCCTTCCTTTTCTTCAGGATATTTCATTCTAATGTATCTTTTAACGTAATCAACGTCAATGCGTTCTCGACAAAGAACGCATTCAACTTTATATCGATTACGACTTTATGGCATGTTATACTAAATGAAGGAATATATGCTCTTAGAATGAAGGTTATATAAAATGAATATTGTAACTAAATTCAAAAGATTTTATAAAAAATACTTTTTCGTAATCCAGAATAATTAATTTAAAAAAAATTCAATATCATCTCCAAAAAACGTTTTTTAAGGTATCTGACTACGTTAAAAACACTGGTTATCGAACACATTGGAGAATTATTTTTTTATTGTTATTTCTTGTAGTTCAGATTTTCTTTCCTCTTTGCAAAACAGTTTATCTTTCCAAGGAAAGGGAAGGCCTGACCTATCATCCAGGGTCACATAATTTTTCAGCTAAAATTTGTCTTTGAATTCAGTTTTCTTAACACTTAATTTTCATAACAATTCTCCACCGTTAACATGATACCTCAAAACCTAACAGAGGTATTTACGTAAAAATTTCAGCTTGTGTTCTAAATAATCTGGGCAATGAAATGAACCGAAAGTTTTATTTTCGGTGAAGTACTTTTTCATTTATAGGTGTTTTTAGAAAAATTAAGTTGTAAATTTATGGAATAAATGCGTATATACGTATATTTTTATCCGTAACTTCTTTGCATTTAAAAATAATTCTTAGATGTTGGTCCATTTCATTCATCATTATATTCTATAACTTGTGCACAAAGAAAAATAGGATTGCTGCATTATAATTTTGTGTAGAGTGTTAACCGTTTCGATTAATTTTCATTTACATTTGCTACACATTTTCCTATTTTCCAACCTATATCATATTTTCAGATAATTTTGTTGTATTTATAGTGTTTTGTATTATAATTGAGAATACATCTAACAATCATAGTTTTAAATAGAGTTAATAAAATCTAATTTTTCAAAAATATTCTTTCGAACGTAGTCGGATACCTTAAGTGCAGTCATCGCCTTAAAATAATTTATAAATAAGAATTGCAACACTGAGTAGGAATCCAAATGTATTTCGAGTCTAATAAGAGCGCGTGTACGAACAAAAAACCCACTATTGTTTGAATTAAGAACAATATAAAATGTGAAAAAGATACGATAATGTTTGCTAAGAAGGCTGGAGAAAATATTATTTAAACATTATTTTATGTAATGTTTATAAGATGTTAAGCCGACGTCTTGGCATAAGGGTGGCGCGTCTTCCTCGTGATCTTGTCATCCCGGGTTTGCTTCGCTGTTCGATCAGGATTGTTCTTTATCTGTGAGGGGTGCGAATGTGCTACTCACTTGTAAAAGGGGGTTGTGCTAGCGAATATGATTTATGAAATAGCTAAGTCGAGCTCTTAACTCTAGTTAGCACAACTGAAAAAACAAGTGGCGCTCCCTAGGTTTAAATCGCTGACAGATGACTGTCAGCCGACTTGTAAACTGTCATATGTCACAACACAACAGCATAAGCTATAAAAATGTACCTGAGAAAAACGAACAACTTAAAAATTAAATTCCCCATCATTTATTTATATATGTATATTTAGACTTAAAAACCATTACGCTTTAATAAAAATAAAAAGATCTTGCATCTTAATTCCCCTATCTTCACTTTTATGCACGTGTTCTTATCTTGAAATATTTTTTTCACTCTAAGCTATTATAAGCTAATTCCTCAAAAAATAAAAAATAATAAATATAATAAATAAATAAATAAAAAAATTTTAATCATTTAAAAGTTACTAAGACACTTTTATCCAAAATTTTTTGAAAATTTAGAAGCTCTTGAAAATTACATATAGTTTTTGTCTAGAGAATATTTGGAAAAAAAAAGAATAAAAAATTATGTTTCTCGAGGTGCATTATTATAATATTGAGCGTAGAATCTGAAAAATTTAGGTATTAATTTATTTAACAAGTTTAGAGCATACTTGAATAAATTCTTTAAGGATAACTAAAAAGATACAATATCACTTATATTTATTTCTGTTGTTAGTAGTAATCTTTGATTAGTGAAATAATTGCAGTCTAATAGATTGAAAAACACACACAGATATTTTACTGCTATATGAATTTAATTTATAATTGCGCAATTTACTTACTCCCATGATGTTCGACTGAATTCATATAATTTGACTACCGTAAAGCAACTCCTCTTAGAATGCATATTACAATAGAATACTGTTGGTAGTTACCTATGTTTTATTAAATTTACTGTAACCATTAATCATATCAGAGAATTATAGTAATGTCAAAAGCATACGGATTAGAAAATTTGCAAATTTATATGCCGAGGAAGTAATAATTACATTACGTAAATAAAATTAAGATTCTTTTTCGAACTATTCAGTTGTTAGTTCTGAATTTTGTCAATTCTGAATTAGGGGATACAACTGTCGCTCTATTCGGGCATAATATGAATTCTCCAACAGTCACTAATAATTCTACTGACAAGTGATTAAAAAGTTAATGAAAATATAAAAAAAAATATTTTTTTTCGTGATCATAACGATATCTTTTACAAAAGAAAAAACGATAGACAAAAACGCCCCATCTTATTCAATCGACGGTTATACGACCAAATATAGTGCAGATTGTAAGCTGAATGAATGACATATGAATCAGATCTCTGAAAATCTACTAACTTAACGCATTGATATCCATCACTTTGGGTTTTTAGTCGAGGGACAAAAAATTATAGCCAGAAGGCGCCATCTTATTGTCAACCTATCGACTATTTAGTCAAATGTAGCCATTCTGCTGACTTAAACCATTACTTGGATATTTCGATTTCTTAAATATATTATCTGTAAAATAATTTTTAATTAATCTTATACGTTAATGCATAGGCCTTTACAACCGCTTCAAAGTGGTGAAAATATTTGCCAAAGTTATTCATAGTTCCTTGCAGTCATGGAAGGGAGAGTTAAAGCAGTTAAGGCCTCATCACACGGCAAAATATCGTTCGCACTTTCCGTCAGCAGTTTTCCGTTTCTATCCTCGGAACCGGTCGAGCAAGTTTTTCGTAATCGACAACTTTTTCTAACCAACTTGAAAATGCCGAGGATAGTGACGAAAATGTTGTCTGCAAACGAAATTCAACAAATCATGTGAAATTTTCAAGTGACGTCATACAAGTAACGTCACTTTCGTTGTCGTTTGCTGTCAAAAAGTGCGGACAGTATTTCGCCGTGTGATAAGGCCTTTACGGTTAGTGGGAGG